>WBMY01008674.1:815757-861899 GCA_013397315.1 Donacobius atricapilla
CCGCCCCCGTCACGTGGGGAGCGGCCATGGCGCGGCGCCGAGGCGGGGGGGAAATCCCTTAGAAGAAATCCTTATTTAAACTTCCCTTGAGGGGGTTGTGGGTTAAGGACAGGCGCTGAGGCGTTTAAACTTCCCTTCGGGAAAAGGAGAAATCAATTTGTGGCCGGAGTAGCAGCGCGGGGACGCGGGAGCGGTGCGGAGCCCTCGGGGAGCTGCTGCCGCTTCTCCCGGGGAAGCAGCGACAGGAGAGGACACGGCCTGAGGCTGCATCAGGGCAGGGTCAGGTTGGACTTTCAGAGTAATTTCTTTGTAGAAAGGGTGATCAGACTTTGGAACGAGCTGCTCGGGGAGTTGGTGTACTCACCGTCCCTGGAGGTGTTTTAAGGAAGGCTAATTTGCAATGACTGCAAATGGGAGCTTTGGGTATTTGCTTCATTTTCTTGCATCTCAGGTATTAAAGGGTTTCCCCGCAGTTTGATTTTCTGATGCTACCAAAGTTCATGTAGTGGAGACTGTTTTGTTTATCTGCTCTCTTGATGAATATTTCTGGTGGTGGTGGAAGGTTTTTATTTAGACGTATGTTTGAAAAGCTTTGAGCTCAATAAGACTTCAGAGTCATTTGTAACCCTGCGGGTATAAAAATTATGAGAATCAGCATTTATATAATTGTTTATTTAGTTTTTTTACAGAGCTAATTTGTTTCAGTTCTGATGTCTAAAAACATGATTTAATAATTGACTTTATACCAAAGTGTGGTGGTTTGTTTTTTTTTTTTTTTCCTCCCTGGGCAACCAAACAGCAATTCGTGCGGAGCTGGAATCTGAGATCTTTGACGGGACTTTCCTTTTTCATTTGTGTAGTATCTGAAGATGGAATTTAGAATTCAGCACAGGTGGGATGGCCTGCCTGTGAGCCANCGGAAGGAGGGAAAGAGGGGGGAAGGCGGCGGCGGGAGCCGGGAGGGAAGGAAGGAAGGAAGAAAGAGGGAAGGCGGCGGCGGGCGCTCGCAGGCGCCGGGGCGGGACGCGCTCCCCTCTCACCCGCCGCCGCGCTGAGGCGGGGGCAGCGGGGAGAGCCGGCCCTCCGCNCCCGGGGAAGCAGCGACAGGAGAGGACACGGCCTGAGGCTGCATCAGGGCAGGGGCAGGTTGGACTTTCAGAGTAATTTCTTTGTAGAAAGGGTGATCAGACTTTGGAACGAGCTGCTCGGGGAGTTGGTGTACTCACCGTCCCTGGAGGTGTTTTAAGGAAGGCTAATTTGCAATGACTGCAAATGGGAGCTTTGGGTATTTGCTTCATTTTCTTGCATCTCAGGTATTAAAGGGTTTCCCCGCAGTTTGATTTTCTGATGCTACCAAAGTTCATGTAGTGGAGACTGTTTTGTTTATCTGCTCTCTTGATGAATATTTCTGGTGGTGGTGGAAGGTTTTTATTTAGACGTATGTTTGAAAAGCTTTGAGCTCAATAAGACTTCAGAGTCATTTGTAACCCTGCGGGTATAAAAATTATGAGAATCAGCATTTATATAATTGTTTATTTAGTTTTTTTACAGAGCTAATTTGTTTCAGTTCTGATGTCTAAAAACATGATTTAATAATTGACTTTATACCAAAGTGTGGTGGTTTGTTTTTTTTTTTTTTTCCTCCCTGGGCAACCAAACAGCAATTCGTGCGGAGCTGGAATCTGAGATCTTTGACGGGACTTTCCTATTTCATTTGTGTAGTATCTGAAGATGGAATTTAGAATTCAGCACAGGTGGGATGGCCTGCCTGTGAGCCACGAGCCGGTTACAATTGTGCTGAGGCCGGATAATGCGGGGCTGCTGATGGAAGTTCATGCTCCTTTCTTTAATGACCCTCCAGCACCGCCCGGAGAGCCAGGGAAGCCTTTTGGTGGACTGTGGGACTATGAGGGTAAGTGTAACTCTACTCCTGCAAATATATTTGATTTCTGGGGACACTGATGGTCCTTTGTATTTGATATGCCTAGTAGTCTATTTCAAAGAGTCTGTGATGGTTGTGGTTGGTTTGTTTGTTTTTGTTTGTTAAACAAAAAAAACAACAACCCAAACCAAAACTGGAGTTCAGTGACCTGGGTTGATTTCAATAATTCTGAAGTTGACTTCCTGATCCTGTCAATAGTTCGTGCACTCAAACTTAGTTTTTGGGTCACTGATGTAACTTGTGAACTATCAGAGTTCATATTTGAATATCAAAATAATTTTGCAGCACATATATATTTAAATGCCCTTGCAGAAGGAGGAGTGAAATCCTAAAGATAGATTGTGTTTTGCTTTAAGAAGTAAAGTGTTTTAATTGTTTTTCCAAAATTCCTTTGAGGAATAGGAAGGTGTGAAACACAGAAATTACACCTCATGAAATGCAGTTCAAAATTGTACCCAAATGGAATGGGGGAAATTCTCATAATAGTGCTGGATATTTTCTCCTTCCCTGTCCATACCGTCACTTTTACCCATCGCTTTGAGTAATGCAAGAATTGAATCATTCCAGCAGTTCTTTACTTCCTGATTATTGAGCTATTCTGATTCAAGCTCTACTAAAACACTATTAACACCTCTTTGATGTTATTATAGTAAATATGCTTAAGTAAAAATAATTGAAGACTATCAGTCATATCATAATTCTAACTAAAGATTTCTAATAATGTCACTGCTGTGAGAAGCACCTTGGTAATTTCACATGAGAAACACTGTAGGTGTAGAAGGAAGGATTACAGGTGCCCTGGCCCCTGATAAGTCACAGCTGTACTAATTACCAAAGAGGAGGAACAGCCTGGCCCTTAATGGGTGACAGCTGGGACTAATAAAGGTAAGTGTGATAAAAGGGGTGGGTTGGCCGCTCTGAGGAAGGGGCTACTGGGAGGACCTTGAGGGAAGACCTGGAGGAAGAGGAATGACCCTGAGGAAGGAGATACTGAAGGAATGATCCAGGAGGACTGGGTAAAACAGGAGCATGAGTCCCTGCTGTGAGGTCAGTCTGGGTCTGCAGTCAGAGCCTGTTGTGGGAACCTCTAGTCACACTCTAGCTGGGTAACAGCCTGCAGTCAGAGTCTGCAAACTGATCCCTGCAGCCATGGTTTAGCAGGAAATAACCAGCAGTCAGGGGCTGCAAGGGAAACCTCCAGCAGGAGCTTGCTGCAGGCAGAGTCAGTGAATGGTTGGAGTCAGGATGGCTGAGCTGTAAAGAGGGATAAACCAGGACCCTTTTCATGCTGTGATGAGCAAGGAGTCTGTGACTTGGCTCATTTCTACCCTCTTAACAAGAGGGCTGCTACTGCAAGAAAAATCATTGAAGTTCTGCTTTGTGTTCCTGAAATGTGATTCAAATGTAATAGGTGTCTTCCAAATACACCTGGAACAGTAATCCCCTGTCCAAAATATCTGTCTACAGGGAAAAACCATTTAAGAGCTGACTGGTTTCTCACTATTTCTGAAATTTTAACAGTTTTAGTTAAGGGGTGTGTGCCCTGCTCTGAGTGTATATGATTGATCCTCTTTCCCTTATTTTCCTGCTGCATTAAGGTGAGTGTTTTCAAACTGGAATTGGTAAAGTGAATAAAGTTAGTGTAGTACTTTATAAAGCCCTTTGTGATCACAGCAATTAAAAATAAGAGCCGCCTGAAGTTGGAATTGTGGCACAACATCTTTGAATATTTGGATTACTGTGTGCATGTCAGTAGCGAGTCAGGCTCTGGCGTGGCACAGGCCAAAACCCGTGAAAATCTGAGTTCTATTAATGGGATATGAAGATCTCAGGATATTACAGAATAGTTCATATGAAATACTGAGAGCTTAGGGGGTTTATTTGTTTGGTTTGTTTTTTTTCAGTTGTAGAAGCATTCTTTCTGAGTGACAGAACTGAGCAGTATTTAGAAGTTGAGCTTTGTCCGTAAGTACAGCCCTGAAAAAGTCCCAAAAGTTAATTTATGCTTGCAGTTCTCATGCTTGTGAGATATGTGTATGAGGGAGACTAGACAGTGAATTTGTTTCAGTATGGGGAATGTACATATTTATGGTGATATAATGCACTAATAACTTGGTATAGTTTTAGAACTGTGCTCTGATTCTTTCACAGCCATGGGCAGTACTTACTGCTGCTGCTTTCTGGCAGGAGAAAAGCATGGAAAGTAAGTGGTCAAGTACATTCATAATGATTTTTATTTACCTACTTTTTGATCAGAAGATCGTCAGTACCTTTTTAATTTTTTTATTTTTTCCCTCCTTTAACAGGAAGAACTTCCTTTGGAGTTTGAGGTGACCAGAATGAACACCAAGTGGGAGGGTAAAGCTGTTCTTCCTTGGGATTATTTTCCACCCTGCACTGACAAGTTCAATGCATTTGCAATCCATGGCTCGGGAGAAGAGAGGAGATACGAAGCGCTTTATCCTGTGCCTCCACACAAACTGCAGGAAGGACAGCAAGCAGATTTGTAAGCCTACAATGAGCTCTTCTGTCATTTGGTTGCACCATTGCCGGAATACTTAAAAAAGCTAATCTGGCTTGTGGGTTGAGTGCCTCTAGTATTTTTATTATAATACTTAGCTCTGGGTCCACTCACTGTGGTACTGTATTTTTTATAAAAGCGCTGTGGCACTGTAATTAGTGCTTGGTTTCCATGTTGGGTGCAGAGAAAACTATGCCTTCAGTGCCATTGGTATCTGCTTTTATTGCCTCCCTCATCGAAACCAGGGGTAGGTTATTCTACTTTTCCTTCTTGACTTCAGCTCTTCCTGAAGTGCCATTTAGTGATAATTTCACCAGGTACATTTCCTGTAAATCTCTTCTGCTCCTCCCTTACTGTTCTAAAAGCTTTCACCTCTACAGGTAGTTCCATGCTCTGGAAAAAAGTTGAAAAGGCAGACTAAACAAAAACAACAACAAAAGAATTAAAGGATACCAAATATCAATAGAAAAACCAGAGAATTTGTTTTTTTAAATTGTGCTTTGGGCCTGTTAATTTTCTTTGCCTGTGAGGCTGAGATGATCTGATAAAAACCTGTTACTGCTGGGCATTTTGTTTAAATGAGCCAGCTCCAGAGGACACACTATAGCTCTTATAAAACTTGTCACACAACATACAGTGATGGTGAGGTAGGCTAAATTTTAGGTAAATTGCCCTTTATTTATAAGAAGCTTAGCTTCTGCAACTGTGTATTTAAAGAAATTCTGAGCTATTGCTAATAAAACACATTATCAGTGTTCTGTGACAATTGAATAGTTTTATTTCTCTGTATTAAAGTGGAGTATGGCTGTAATACATTTCAAGAAGGACTTCTTTCTATAGTACCCCTTTCAAAAAAAAAATCTCCTTGTCTTTTTCACATGTTGGTAGCAGATAAAATTGTGAAGAGACTGTTCCTTGCTGCTTTCATTACTCTGTTTGTCTTTGCTCTTAGAGATTAGTACAAAATTAAGACTTTATTTCTCTTTTGTTTGCAGCCATCGTTTGGAATTTTTCAAAGACTTTAACCTGAAAGAACTAACAGGAGAAGACTGGAAGCAGCCTGAATCAGATCTATGGAAATCTCTCACTAAGTGAATGGATTGAGGCATAAACTTTTATAATGCTGAAGTTGGCTGAAGCTGTCTGGAAACAACTTCCTCATTCTGAGCAGAAGTGGTAGATACCAGATTAGCAAGGCTTTTCTTGACAACAAAATCACGGATCTGTCTGAAAATCCACTGCAAAGTATGTGGATGTGTTGATTCTAAATGTATGAATTGCTCGTGTTTCAGATCATCTGGTTATGGAGTTTTTCCTCTGTGCAAGAGATGAATCTGCTGCTGCCAGTGAGGGTGGAAAAATGTGCTGAAATGGCAGCTGAGTTTTGGTGAGAGCTCTGAAGTCTGACAAGGCCAATACCTGGATTGAAATCTCTTGATTTCCAAAAGTTGCTGCATTTCTGCTGTGTTTTCACTGCTGCTAGCTTGCTTGTTTGTTGACTGCTGAATGAGAACCTTAAGTGCCTCGATTTTTTGCTTGCAATCAGGAGGAAGAATGCCTCGTTCAGGAACAGAGAAGAATGTAGCTATTGTGGATTTTGGAGTACAAGCAGCAGTACTTGCCTTGCAAGAGGTGTAACGCTTCTTACAGCTCCTGTGCCTGAAGTTTTCCCTTGCTTAATGCTGAAGGGGGAACTTATTCTGGCTTGCAGACCTCTGTGTGGAGTTTCTAATAGTGTTTAGGTGCAGAGGATAGATTTAGAAAAGGTTTTATGTATTTCAGATGAAGTTTCTGGGACAAATCATGCTTAGTGAAATCTTTTGGTTTAGTTGTGTGCGTGCAGAAGCGTTTTTTTTTCTAGGACTTGTCACATCTCTTCAAGAACTCATCTCAGATGTCTGAGCAATTTTTTTTTGCATGCCACTGAGGGCTGGAGATACTCTAGGTGTATATTTTCTATGTATGGGCATGAGTCATTTTAACAGTAACGAATATTCTCAGGTGGCAGCATCTGATCTAAACCCTCACAAGATTTACAAATTATAATTATTTTCCTCTTTTTTTGTCTAGCATAGCAGTTGCTGCTTGATTGTGGCTGCTGATTTCGTCTACTATAAACTAGCTTAGAAAATGTAAAGCTTGCCCACTAACCAGATCCTTTCTGGTCTGCAGTAATAGACACAATCTGATGGTCCCGTTTTCTTTGCTGTCAGCTGAAGTCTAGCTGTAAGTTCTGCCTGAGAATCAAAGAAGGTGGCAATATCCCACCCTTGTGGAGAACATCTCAGTGTGGTTAATATGAGATAGAATGTTAGTTCACAGTTTTTGTTTAGCGTTAGATTCCCTCTCTGTACTTCCAGTTTTATAGAACTTTCAAATTTGAAG
Organism: Donacobius atricapilla; assembly: GCA_013397315.1. Taxonomy (NCBI): domain Eukaryota; kingdom Metazoa; phylum Chordata; class Aves; order Passeriformes; family Mimidae; genus Donacobius; species Donacobius atricapilla. The sequence continues at coordinate 822,606 of WBMY01008674.1, forward strand.
ATATTAGACTTTTTCTGGGGCAGATTTTGGCATGTCTGTGAACTCAGCCATGCAATTGCTTTTGCTCTGTTTCAATTAGACAATATAGGTTCCTTGCTATAAAGTGCCATCTGTTGAAAATTGTAAGTATTGTACATTCAGTTGTTTGGCTTCTTTTCTACCTTCTATCCATGTACAGTTTTCTAAAGAATTACATCAGTCTGAAATCTTGAATAATTCAATAAATGTTGATTCAAGTATCATGTAGACATTGACATTTCATAGCTGCTTTGAAAATTTTAGTCAAAATGGAAATGGCATTTCACAAAACTTTTAGACTTTATTTTGAAAAGTTTGTCAAAAAAGTGTGTGCAAAGATTCAAAATGAGTGTACTGCTTTTTTCACAAAGGTTGTTTTCATATGAGGAATGATACTTTGTATGTAAAGGACAATAAATTTTTTTTTTATTCATCTCATGTTTATTCCTACTTCAAACTGACTGCTTCAGATTTGACTTTGGATGTAAATGATGAACTTGGAGGGAAATAGTCCCTAAATAAGTAATTCAAAGTAAAACGATTGTCTTTGCAGTACAAAATACAATGCTAGGTGCTCCAGGAAATGGAAATTCTCATATAGACTTTATTCAAGGCCTGTGCTACTCCATGCTGCCAATTCTTGGTTCACTTGTGTGTTTCTGAGCTTTAAGTGTTTGAACTGTAAGTACTGGGGGCCAGAGGTAGCCTGTCTTTCCTGAAATCTTTCCTTTTTTTGATGACAAGGAGGGAAATGACAAAAAGTCTGTTCTGCATGATAGTGATAGTAGGTTCATTACTTGGGAACTTAAACATGGGAGCCAGAACTGTACATGGCTCAATCCTCCTTACGATGTCAGTGACTCTCTTTAGAGTTGGTGTTTGAAAACATCTTATATTTGCACTTCCGAAGACCTTGTTCTTTATGCTTCTTGCCACTAGGTGGGAGAAGAAGGTTGTCTAAACTGTGCCTTTGTGATGCCAGCCTTGTTACCCTTAACAAGATCCATTCTGTCTTGCTTTATCCTTGCTTTTAGAAAAAGGATAATTCGGTCAAGCTGATGGTGGCTTATTTTGCTTTATTTGAGACATCTTTGTTGTAAGAAACACTTCTCATGCTCTGTAGTTACAGTTCTAATGTTTGCTTTCCTGCAGGACTATTTTCAAAAATAATTTTTGAGACAAAATCAAAAGAGGATAAATTCCACAAGGTGTCAGTCAATCTGCAGTATAAAAGTAATTTTCTGATGTTCAAATGATTTAAGTTTTATTCCGGAGTTTATTTTTTTGCAAATGTCTTGGTCTCTGGCAAACTTTCCAAAAAGGCTGTTTTGAATTCTGAAGGAACTTACTTTCAATACAGCCTGATTCGTGAGAGGTGCTGCGCCCCTTCAAAGGTGAGGCTTCAGTGGTTTGAACAACCTGCAGTGGATCTCAGTGAAACAATGTGAAAATTGTGGCTTGAAAGGGACAGAAAATTCTTTTTCTTCAGTACAAAAATGCAAAAAAAAAAATTTATGTGAAGAAAACTTGCATGGTAATGTATGCTACTGATAGAAGTGATTTGTACCTTAAATACAAAGTTGGAGCATCTTAGGCTGTCAGGTAACCTCTAATATGTCACGTAATGATCCTGTGCAGTGGGATTTTATTGGATGCAACAGCTCTTCACAGGAGTAGGATTTTGCTTGTATGTTTGTGTACTTGCAGATGTTTTTTTCTGATATGCCAGGTCAGATATTAGAGGTAGGAAGCTATGCTTTAATTCAGGACTATATGCATTTTGACTGCTTTCGCTGATACAGCCACTGCATTATCTGTTCGAGTTATTAGATGCGTGAGTGAGCTATTGTGCTGCCCAGCACTGTGCTGATAAGTTACTGCTGAATGTGATGTGAAGTACTGTGGTGCTTGCAGTTCCTTTTTTCCAGGCTGTTTCGTGCCTCTGAAAGGCACAGCACAGAAATGTGTTTTTCTGTTTTAAATTCTGACCATGACCAAAAATCCTCTTGAAATGTGAATGGCACAGTGTGCATCATTTGCTGTGCTTAAAATTTAAAAGTATTCTTTCCTGGTACCAGGGCAATCTCTAAAGTAGAATTCATTTCATTTAATTATGGTACATTTAGAAGAATGCTGCTGAAATTTGGTAGTTAACCTGCACTTAATTTAGTTGGCGATTCCTTTTATTTTTTTTTTTTTTTTAGTGAGTGCTGTAGTTGGCTGCAGTGTCTCTGAGCAGTGCTTCAGCAAAAGTACAGGGAAGTGCTTTAAGCCCGATTTATTAGCACAGGTTGTGTAAACAGCTGTGCACGTGCTCATACCATCAGCCTCAGTGAGATCAGTACAGCGCTTCCCATAAGCTGTGTTGCAGTTACGCCTTTTGCCATCCTCTGTCAAAATTAGTATTGTCGGGAGAATTCAGTTCAAGCCAGGCCTGGTGCTGCTTGTTTTCGTTTTTCTGTTTCTAAATAAGCAAAAGCCTTGGCTGCAGGGGGTCTGTGGGAGGGTTTCCAGTGATGGATCAGGAGGTGCTGTTTGTGTCTGTGCTGGCTATGAACATAGCAAAATATGTTCCTGTTCCATTTGCAGGAATTACGCTGTAGACTATCACAAAGTACATGTGTAAATACTCTCTGCCAGTTATGTAGCGTAATTGCAAATACAAATGTATTTTTAAATGTGATAGACCAGAACTGACTAAATAGTGTTAAAATAGCTGAAGTAAACATCGCTGAAGTAAAATTAAATTACCATGTCCTCACTGCTGTTTTAGAACCAACCCAGCCAGCCTAGTCCAGTGGCTTTCTTGGAATATGGGACAGATTCTTGTGGGGAAAAAAAAAAGGAGTTTTCATATATCACCTTTTTAAAATACAGACATTCCCTCTGTAGAGCACATTTGTTGCCAATTTAATCTTGTTTTTCATTTCATGAGTTAGTTCTCTTGAACTCAGTCTCTGCAGGCAATAAAACTTATATCTTGGTGCCAGTAGTAGCTGTAATAAAATTATTAATCACTAATTCTAGGCAATGTGTAATTGGTTCACTTCTTACTGCTGAGTTTGCTTCCTTCAGCAAATGAAACAGTTTGGAAACTGGTACTTTCTCAGTGCTTTACAGCTTATATAAGCCATGGTGTTTATATTTAATTGTGTCTGGCACTTTAAAGAACTGGTTCGTGTTTTAAAATTGCATATTACTTTCCTAAGTGTTAACAGGGTGGGTTGTAACCTCTTATGCCAAGTATCTGCCTTAAATATTTTCAGTTTTGGCAAAATATTTAGTGGTTTCAGAGGAAGGGTAGTTCATGATGTAAGAAGACAAAACTCTGGTCTTGTATGTCCTTAAATTCTTCTGACTTCTAGATTGAAATGTTGAGACTTGGTGAGAGGTCCCCATTGTCAGGAATCTTTTGTAGTTTCTGTGCACCAGCTTTTCAGAAGCTTCAGAAAAGTGCACCTTGAGGGGCGATTTCTCTGCAGATTGTGCTGGGAGTAGGAATGCAGCCCTGGCAGCCAGAACTGGCAGGGTTGGACTTTTTCAGTGGGAAGTGTTCTTTCTGCCTGGCAGGGACGGGTTATGTGATGGGGAATGCCCTTTGATTGTGAGCACCTGCTGTGAAGGCTGGGGCTGTCTTCAGCCACCCTCGGAGCAGGGAAAGGTGATATTTCCCTTAACACTGTTCTGCCACTGTGCGCTTGAGAAGGTTCTGTGGGCTCAGTGGGAGACTGATTGGGAAAGGTACTTGGAAGAAATAGGAGGCGATGGGTTTAAAGTATATGAGATCAGGTTAAAGAAATCCTCTCAGCACAAAATAATTTGAGTTTGGGATGTGATAGGATGAAGCATATCCTCCCCTTTCTTACTCTTTTTTAGGCATCTACTTATGTAAAAAAGTCACTGTGCTGGATGGATTTTTGGCTGGAAACACTGCATCTATTCTTGCAGCTGGAAACCTAACTGAAGGAATGTTTTTGTGATTCCCTGCAGTGGTTTCTCATTACTTACAAACTATACTAGAACTGTGTGTTAATAGCTAGGGGCAAAGCAGAGCTCCTTGCTGATGTTCTCAAATATCTCTTGCTGAGCAAAGGTAGTGAGAAGTGGAAGAAGAAAGCTGCCAGAATTCAGGAAATCGGGAAGCTCAGACTTTGCTGTTGTGGGCAAGTGCGAACCATAAATGAAGAGGGAATGGGAAATATCCACAAGTCTTGCTGGTAACAGATTCATTCTCTATGTGATCTCTATAAGGTGAATAAGAGTACAGCATAAATCATAGAATTGTTAAGGTTGGAAAAGACCTCTAAGGTTGAGTCCAGCTGTTAACCCAACACTGCCATGTTCACCGCTAACCTGTGTCCCCAGATGCCACATCACACATCCTGTTGAACACTTCTGGGCATGGTGGTGATTGCACCACTTTCCTGGACAACCTGTTCCTGTTTCTTTAACTGGGCAGACAGCTCTGATTCCTGTCTGATCACCGTTTCAGTGAAGTTCACGTGATACGTGTCATTTAGTGGAGTGTAGGATCATAGTCATAGGCTAGAAACAATATAAAATGTATAAGGCTGCAGACTACTTGATCACCTCTGAACTCCTGAGTAGTTGATGCAACAATGCCTTTCTAGGCTCCTTTATATTCTTGGATGGATCCCTTCAATCGGCTCTGCAGGCTCTTTTGTCCTGGAGACAATAGATGAAGTGCTACCAGCCTGTATATCACAAATTACTGTTCAAATAGGTTTGGCTATCTTATTTGTGTTTTTAAATTGTTGATAAAATCAGTGTACAGAGGCAGAGAGTCAAGCCTTCCTTGAAGCTTGTATAACAAGCTCTGTCAGATTATTGTAGTAATGTTGTTCTTTGAGTAGGAAGCGGGGACTCGATTTTGTCTGTTCAGATATTATTGATGAGATAGTCATTAGCCAAGTCTTTAGCATGAAAGATGGGTTTGGATTTTAAGTGCAGGCTGCTGCCTAAAAAGAGACATTTTATCTTGCCAGTGCTTTTGGCTTGACGTGTCTTTTTGAGTTCACAGGGAAATTTTTCAAGTCACCAAGTGAGTCATTATAGACAAGGGGAATTTTTTTTATATACTGAAATATATTTCAGACCTGAGTCCATTTCCACGTGGTGCACCTCTAAAGTGTCAAGACTTAGTGAGATTTAACATTTAGGATTGGAAAAGAATATCTGAGCTAGTGGGAACTGGATTTTTTCTTCCTTTTTATTTCTGCACCTGTTTAGGTATAATAGAGAAGTAAATGGACTGCTTTCCATATCAGTTAGTCTGTGTATTTGATGCTTGTGTGAGGCCCTCCAGATTAATTAGCAGGTTTAGTAAATGATACAGGGAAGACTAATCACATTCTGCATGTGTTAGCTTCAGAGTGCCAAGTCTTTACTTCCATCCTCCTGAGTTTACAATGCCTGAAGTGCTTCAAATCCTGATGGCCTTGCTTGTAAGATGTGCAATTTATCTCTGAAAATGAGGGCTATTGCACAGATTCTATATCACATGCACTGACTGACTGCTTTGTGTTCACTGTAACGTGATATGCTGAGTAAATAATCTCTTCGGGTAACACCTTCTCCCTCTATGATTCACAGATGTATTCTCAAAGTCCTCTGTAGTTTTCAACAATGTCTGGGGTTTTTTTCCCTGATGAAATATATTTTTTCCTGATTAGCAATACCACAAAAACCTCCTTAGAGAAGACCTTTGTCTAAAGGTCTGTGGAACCTCTTTCTGTCTTTAGCTTTTGTATCAACATTTACACCTCAAAATGTTGGTTTAGCCAATACACCCTTAAAAATTGCATTTTAGTCAGAAGAATTCTCTGCTCCATATAAACTTAATGAAACATCTGGGTTTTTTGGGGTTCTTTTCTCTACTTGTGGAAAGATAATTTAATTAAAAATTGATAGTGCTAATTGACAAATGTGATGATTCCTTTAAGCTATTAAATATACTATTAAATTCAGTCATTTCTAAGTACAAGTTAATGGCTAGTTTATTAGAACTACTAATTGCCTAGTTTTTCAGCAGATGTAATGAATCTAATTATGGTCATAAAGACTGGATTGTTTAAAATGCAGATTTATGCAAGCAAGATGAGTTTTTTGGTTTTCAGTAGTAAGAGACACTTTAGCGATCGAGTAAAAAGTGAGGAATGTTTTTCCATTGCCTCATTAAAGTTTGAAAGGTAGAGTGTTAAACTGCCTCTGTTTTTTATGACTTCGCTGTGATGCTCCCTAACCCATATCAAGAGTAGAATTAATTGGGGATGATTGTGTGTCTCTTCAGCATCTAATTAGAACATCCTAATTAAAAGCTGTTTTGTGAAGCCTGGTTTCCATTGGATTTGTGTTCCATGTTCCCTGAACCCTTCTACTGCATTAGAAATCACCTAAGAATCTCAGGTCTTGTTAGAAGAGTTTGTAATTGCTGTCAGAGTCTGATTTTCCTGGGTGTCCATCACCAGCTTCCCACAAATGGAGACAGCAGGAGTACGATGAGGCCTTTGTATAATAACTTTCTTTGCTTCTGTGCCTGTTGTCACCTTTTAGTATATGTGCTTGCATTTGATGTCTTAGCAGCTTTTCTGAAGCAGGAGATAGTCTGAAGGTTTTCACATTTGCTTAAGCTCCATTAGCACTGGTATTGAAGGCTATTTTCATATTTCCTGATGAAAGGTTGGCAGAGTCTCAAGTGATGTGAGGATCTGAAAGGCTGGGTGTTAGAAGCCATTGCACGCTGGAAGAGCTCTGATTCTGAGATAACAAATGATGCCACCTGTTACCCAATCTGGAATGCTAGTGCTTGTGACTGGGTATGTTGGGCCCTGAGTTGCAGCGAGCCCCCCTGTTACAGCACAGCCCTTTGGAATCAAGTTGAATTTGAAAACTGAAGCCACAAAAGTCACACCAAGTTTTGCAAGGGGCATGGGAAGGAATCTATGGTTAGATAATGAGACTGTAATTTCAAATGTCTATTCTGGCTTTGTTAAAGCAGCTCTGTTGTTCCCAGAAAACTCTTGTTAGTATTACCTTGCTGTAGTGATTTGCATATTGATTGGATTTAAAGTCTACAAGCAATTAACTGAATCAAGTTCAGGCCAAATTCTGAGACTTGCTGGGCATCAGCTATATCATCTTCCGATTAGTAAGAAGTGGAATCTAGTATTCTAGTAATTGTGGATTTTTTCATTATGTAAAAATAGTTGAGAACCATAATGGTAAAATTAATTTCTCTAGTATCTCTTCTTATCTTTTTTTTTTCCTAGTTTTTCATGTACAGAGAGGTTTTCCAATTGACCCTTGTTGTTCTTTTCACCATCTTCCCCTCTGTGATCTTTATTTCCTTCTGGTTTATAAAACCTGTAAACTTCATTTAATTTGTTTTACAGTGCTGAAATTAAGCGCTGAAATGATGCCCTTCGAGTGATAACAGGATACCTCTGTACCCCTTGTAAATTGGCGCAGGTCATTCAGTAAACCAGAAAACTGTTCCGTGGGTATCTCTTTATATTCAAGCTTATACTTAAGCTTTATGAAATACAGAGCTGATTTTCCCCTATTAATTGTCAGGAAGGCCAACCTTAGTGTGACACGTTGTGCAGAATACAAATGTGTTTTTTCAGTAGCTCAGACTTTCATTTAACTGCGCACTTAAGTTGAAGTTTTTAGAGTAATAGAATGTCTTTTCCAACGAAGTAGTTGATCTCATCTAAAGGGACTTTTTGTATCCTTTAACCCTAGAGTTATGTGGGGCTACTTTTTATGCATGTCTGCAGCGTCTTGTGTCTGTGCAAGCACATGAAGTGAATGTAAGTGAAGCCCACTGCTCTTATAAGCACGTAAATATTCTTTGTCGTTCACCACTTTCTACCTGATGGCTAGCACTTACGTAACACCTAACCATGCAGTAACCAAAGATAAAGAAGAGAGTAATTTTCCTGATTTATCTTAATGTTTTATATTTGTGTATGGTTGGAGGACATGGTTGGATAACTTCATGATCGTTTTTAATGAGACTTTGAGAGCTGTAGAAGAAAAAAGGTATTACCTTTGTCAACACTGTCCACAGTAAGAGCGAATTAAACATTTAAAAGCAGTTCTCTTTCAGGGTGGTAGTGGTTTAGATATAGCCATCTTGACCGCAGACGTCCACACAAACTATTTTATAAGAAATAATTTAGAAACTGATTTATACTTTTGCATCAGTGTTTGATTGAAAAATCAATGGTTTTCACTCTGAAAAGCTCAAATGGAAATTAAAAATGGAAAAACTGGTTGTACCATTTAGTGCTTTGATGGAAGGCCTGCACTTCTCAGTTCATATATAGACAGGGAAGTTTTAGATTAAATAGAAAGAGGAAGTTCTTCACTGACAAGTGGTGAGGCAGTGGAATAGGTTGCCCAGAGAAGTTCTGGGTGCCCCAGTGCTGGAAGTGTTCAAGGCCATGTGGAATTGGGCTTTGAGCAATCTGTCTGTTACAGAGGTGTTGGAATAAGATAATCTTTAAAATCCCTCACAATACAAATTATGCTGTGATTGTATTTTCATTTGTTCATTGAAAGCATTTGTCATCTAAGAAGAATAAATTCTACACTATTATATATGAGTGGAAGAATATATAAGCATTTTATCCAATACTTAAAGCGGAGATTAAGTATTGGATAAAATGGGGACCCAGTTTGGGAGTAGGAACAGTTTCTTTTTGTCAATAAAGCAAGATTGGGCTTTAAGGCCAATGTAATTTTTTTTCCTTTTGACTTGAATGTATTTCAGGTTAAATTCAGAATGGAATGTCATCTGCATCTCATTTGATCTAATGAGAATACAGAGCATCCTTTGAAAAATGGTTATTTGCATACAATCACAAGGAATGAATGTATTAGAGGAAGTACAGAAGGTATATACAAACAACTGGCAGAGAATGTGTTTAGCTGTGTTCCTTACATGGGGGAACCCATTAACTTCAGAGGTCCGGGGCTGATTTATGGTGTGCGGTGGCCCTGATTTCAGAACATGAACAGAACGCTGTTAGAGAAAAAAAATACTGTGGGAGCTTCTCCTTCATTTTAGGCTTGGTGTTCTGTCGTTCCTCAGAATTTTCTGGTTGCCTAAAGGACCCTAGGTGATCTCTGGTTAACTCTATTAGAACACCATTTCCTACTCAGTCCCAGTTAAAAAAACATTTATGCTGCTTTTAAAGAAAATTAACGTTTTGGCATGTAGCTCCCTGATTGGTGGGAATATAATAGCATTTACACTTGTGTTGTTACACAATATTACTATGCGATTGTTGTTCTACAGTACTGGTTTGGTTAATGGCAATAAACTTCTTATAATTTCTTGCTGCACTGACTTAAAACCTCATTGCATTTAGCCTCATTGCCCTGAAATGTGTGTCCCATACACAGCAGTACTTGACAAGGTACATACGAGGCCTGGAGTACTGTGATAGACTTCCAAGTGGCTTCATATGAAAGCCAGAGACTGAATTCTGGTTTCATCACATCTAAGAGAATTTGATTTTTAAGTGGAAACTGTTAGTGGGACTTGTATCATTTACTTGCAGAGTGTCTCCTGTTCCTTGTTTTTGCCATTAGTTACCATTTGGTGTATTTGAAAAGGTTAAGACAAAAATGGAATCTGGGAGAGATCTGGGACCCAGCTGCCTTACTATTGTGCATGTAGATAAATCAGTTCCTACTGTCAAGTAATAACTAAAAGTACATGAAAATAAATGTCTGGTGCAGCTTGTTAAATTGTGTTGTCTCATGTTGAAAATCACAGTCAAATGTTCAAGTTCTAAGGGGCTACACTTCAATGCTTCTTGTGTTTTGCATTGATAGTTATGAATTCTGACTGTGGAGGGAGAAGTGGGGCTTTAAACTTCTCTTCTTGGGCACAAAGAGCTTTCCTGAAACATTCTCTTAATGGAAAACATTTGAAATTATTTTTCCCAATCTTCTAAGTAGTGATGATATTGTTATTACAAAGCTGTAGCTTAATCTCTCAAACTGAGAGACATGGTTGTTCATGTTCTGTTCTACTGTCTCTAAAAGCATGATTTTTGTGCCTATTTTGAACATTTCTTTATGTGTAAAGCAACTGCTACCAGCTTACCCGTTCTTTAACTATGGAATAAAATCATTTTCCAGAACATCAGATCATTTTGCCAAACACGATTTTTGTTTTTCTCAGTAGTCAAAAAAGCTGCTACAACTTCTCCCCTTGTAGGAAAGCACTCAGACCTTTGCAGCAGCTGCACTTTAATTATAGCCACGGTCTACCTGTTCCTTTTCGATACAGATTTTGCCTTTGCAGATTTTCATGCAGTGTGTTTCAGGGTGGCTCTTGGGAGTGATCTTGCGATGCTGCTGAAATTGGGTTATTTCCAGTGGCCGAAATGGAATTCTCTCTAATGAGATTTCCAGAACCATGGAGAGACTGCCCAGATTCCTCACTGTTTGTAACATGCAGGTAGGAATATAATGGAATATAGGATGACAGAGTTTATTCTGGACAGTCCATACTTATGGTTCATGGTAATAAGTTAACTTTTCTTAGATACATATAGATTTTACAGGATTATATATCCTGGAGTGTTTCAACTTTCCTTGCTCTAAATAGAAACTTTAGGGTGAAAATTAGTAAAGAATAAACTGATTCATAAACTATAAAATATTACTCCTTGTTGTGGTTTAGTAAATGCTCCCTCTGAGGCTCTCCAGACCACAAGCTGCTCACTCTTATGTTTTTAGTAACTTGGTTTTAGGGAATTATTTTTGTAGGTGACTGAGAAGAGTGGGTAATAGTCAGGCTTCTTTCAATTAAAACCAAAAAACCTGTTTAATATCAGGCTTATTATTGCTGGATGTTACTCTATCAAAAAATCAGACATTGGTATCTGTAGCAGTGTGGATTTTTATGTTTATTTGATATGTTAGAATGGTTTGTTCTATTCACCCCCCTTGGTTTCCTCGGTATAGTTGTTCCCTGCTCTGTCTCCTGTCACTCAATGTATCCTTCCCCAGTTTCCATAGAAATTGGATGTGTCCTTTCCCTGTCCCCTCCCTCGGTGAGCTGTCCGTCATTCAGGAACCCAACCTAGCTTCTAGAAAGCTCTGGGAGAGATGGCGGAGGATTGGGTGCAAAGGAACACTGTTCCCTCCTTTAACCTGAGGTTGGCTCCCAAGGGTGTCATTTATGTACTGGGTCACTCCTTGGAGGGTCCCCATTGGGTTTTCCCTCGTTCACTCCCCTTGCCCCTCCCCGGTTCAAAAGTCAGTGTTCGAGCCGGGTTCGGGGCTGGGCTGGGCTGTAGCCTCAGGTGAGAAGGCCCCACGCATGGCCTTCCAATAAATCTTGTTGGCTCCCCCAACCCAGACTCCTTTCCTCCTTACCGATGTCGCACAAATACAACCTGTGCCAAGAAGAGTGGGTCAACAGATCTCAGGACCCACAAGATCGGCTCTGGTTATCTGTAGCTGGAGCTGTGCCTGACACGCTGCCTCGGTGCCAGAGCTAGCCCGGGTGAGCAGAGAGACACTCTCTGAAGGCACCGTGACAGGTATCATTAAAGGTAATGACCCGACTGATGGTCATTTGCTTTGCTGTAGTTAGTTTAGTAGCACCTTTTCACTGTGTTTTTGATCTTTCTCTGCATTTGAGAACTCTGTCCTGGTAATGGAGTTCCTGTGATGTTGTAGGTCACTTGCAAGAAAACCCCAAAATGGTAACATATTCAGGCATGTTACTGCATCATCTGGTGTGCTGTGGTTTGAGCCAAACCTCGATGTTGGTTCAGGACACCTGTCTTCAAGTTAGCTGTGTGACTGAGGGCATCTTGAAGTCTTGGAAAACATTCTCTGAAATTCTGTATAGTGGCACTTTAAATGTAAGTTCAGGAACTTTAAATGAAAGTGTGTTAAGTTTTCTTTGCAGAGTGTTATTTAACTAGAGGGATTCTGGATTAATTTAGCAGCCAGGTCTGTTCTTTCAGCCATAAGCCATGCTGTCAGGGAAACTTAATTACACTTTAAGTGGGATGCAAATGAGTTGTGACACTACATCATTTCACATGAAAGGTTCATTACTTACATTAACTGCACAATACTCTCTCCTAAGCATAGGGCTCATTGCATTTTCTCTGTTTTTTAGCATGGTTACATCTGACTATGGCTTTTACTTTTAATGTGTCTTTTCCTACTACGTGTCCTTACTTAAATGGTTTAAGCTTTAAGCTGTTGAATTTATTAAATGACTTCAACCAGAGTAGCATAGGAGATACTAAAATAAGGCCTTTCAAGTTTTCCAAAATGCTCACTTTGAAATTATTTGTCTTCTTCTAAAGCATATACCTTTAAATGACAGATGCCCTTTAGTAGCGATGTACAGTCCTTCTTTCTTCCCCAGAAAAATTAGAAGAAAATAGATGCCATTATTCTTAGCAGTTCACCATATTTGTCAAGTCTCAGTAAATAATGATGATGGAATGAAGTGTCTTTCTAATGACTCAAAATTATGGAACTTTGATTCATGGTTGGTCACTTTCAAGTGAGAAAACAAGAGATGGTGGTATGTCTTAAACTCCTAGACCAGCTCTTTGGCAGGTTTCTGCTATCTACCAGTTGTTCCCATACTGGTGAAAAAGGTCAATGGGACAGCAGGTGGAAGGCATCTTAAGTAGCCTTGGGGCTTCTTCTATTATCGATGAACTTATTTTGTTTACAAGTTCACACTAAACTGGGTTCTTGTTAAACCCTTTGTTGCTGCTTAGATAGGGTCTTGAAGGAAAGACTCTCAGGTACTATCAGCGCTGCACTGCTGATTTCATAATTGCCAATTCTTTTAGTCGACCCCGGTCCGTTTCACTGAATTTGATACTTGTGAAAAATGCTAACGTAATACCCTTGAAAATACCTGGCAAGCATGTCTATTGCTGGTTCCTGTGGGTTCCTGAGGAATATACTGAATCCTGTGGAGGGGGAACCAATGATTCTGTATCAATGCTTAAACAGGCCCTTGTCAGAAGCAGAGGTTTAGCTAAGCCTTTGGTAGCATCTCGCAAGCGGTAGGGTCACTATGGAATGGAGTGGGACTCTTCCTTGAAATCAGTGGGCCTTCCCTCAGTCTTAGTTTCATTATGACATTGGGAAAAGTGATACCTGAACGAGTTCTAATGAAAGATTTATTAGGTCTGCAGTCTACCTCAGTACTAATTTTATGCACCTCTGAAGTATGGCTCATTACAGTGCACTGCTGCAATTTTAAGAAGGGTAACCAAGTTCACAAATGCTGTTTGGCATGCTGCTGTGGCCCCAGCAACAAAATAACTTGCTTTTCCTTAGGGAGACTTTGGGTATTGTCATGCATCTCTTAATTTCATCTCTTACCCTTCTGTTAAATTAGAAGGGAGATCTTATTACCTTCTAAGTTGGAAACAATGTGGTTTTGTGAAACTTGTGAGAATGATTACCCAAAATTCATATGCTGCATTGTTTTAAAGTATGAATGCACCCATGACTAATTTCTGGGCTGAAAACTGGTTCATATATGACTATGACTATACCATCAACAAATTTTGATCTTGCTGCTTCTTTGAAAATTTGTCATTCTATGAATATCCCTTTAGTTTGAAAAGGTAGAATGCATTAGAAAATGAAAACAAGACTTTGCTGAGGTATTTACTCTTTCCAGTTAGGTTATATGTTTGCATACGTAATCCCACACCTGGCAAGGGGACAGGTTTAGCAGTCTTAAATTAAGCTGAGTGAATGGAGAATATGATGTTATGGACTCAGCAGTTATGACTTAGAACTTTTTCTTCACAAAAGCCAAGGAAAAATCTGGTTCAGAAGCTGTGTTGAAATGTTCCACAGGTTTTATTTGGGTTTTATAAGGAGCAATAGAGACCTGCAGCTGCAGTCAGCTAAGGCTCGGGGCTTGTGACACCGACTCCTTCCTGCAGTGCAGTAAAACAGAGTTCTTATGGGATCACCGAACAAAACAACGAACAAAATGGGATTTTTAACATTTGGCGAACTTGCTTCTCACAATTGCGCAATTGCTTTGGTACTTGTGGTGAACTGGAGTTTTGAAAGCTTCACCTTTTTATAGGTTGATTCATTTTGCTGAAATTTCGAAAGCTTACTTAAATAACATGAAACTTCAGTTTCCTTTAATAGCAGCCCTTAGGAGCTGAAATATTCTGAAATACCAAAATTTGCATTTAGAAGCTTTCCAGAGATTGCCTGTTACTTTTGCAGTGAAAAGGGAATTGTGCTTGATGGTAATTTAACTTTTTGGTGTTATCTAGCATCTTCTTACCTTTAAATAATAAAAATCAAAGAGTTTGAAACCAGAATGCTCTTTACTGTGCATTCCCATTTCTGGGAGCAACCTGGCTTGAATGGCTGGTATGTAGCAGGCTGGACAGAAAAAGGAGTTGTCCAGAGTCTGTGGTTTTCTCCTGCAGTTACAAGAAGGAAAACAGCAAAGAATTAGAAGGCAGGGGCATAAGGAGTAATTATGAAACCTGGGACTCTTGGGGAACATTATTACTTCCCCTTCCTCTCCCTTCCCATTAAAGCTGTTCAGTTCTTGAATTCTATTTTGTAATAAGTTAAGAGTTTAAGTTACATCTGAGATTAATATTTAAGTGTGGTTAAGGTATTAAAAATACCTTTCCAATATCTGTGAGAACAGAGCTATTACAGTGCAACTTGCCTGGTGCATTAACAATACATGGATGTAAAACATTTGCCCCATTACCAATTATTTCTGTGGAAATCATTAGAATTTCTGGACTACCATGGGGTGATAATTGTTAAGAACTCTTGAAAAAAATGTTAATAGTTTCAAAAATGACTGGGAAATGGGTTGGAATGATCTTGAATCTCGAAATTTGTTTACTTATGTTCAACTAGATAGTGCTGTAGAGGCCATCTGAAATGTTTTGGCCTGCTTTATATGCTAAACTGCAAAATATTGATAGGGAAGTATTCCAGTCTCATTTGACTGTGTGTAATCTAGAAGGGGGAACAAGACACAAATACAGCATCTGCTATGAAAAATGAGGTTTATGGCTTGGAGAGCAGCTGTGAAAATACTCCTAAGGAAGCACACAGTGGGGAGAAAATGGACTGTTCTAATATAACACTAACAAAAAAGGGTACCTAGCACTACTGTTCAGACATAGAATTGCACAGAATTAGAAACTCAGTGCAGTTGTGGAGAAGTGTAACACCTAAACAAGTTCTGGGGAATAAAAAGCATACCAATAAATCACTTGTCATTGTAAATAATAGAATACTGCATCATTTTCTCCTAGCTAAAGTACGGGTTCTACAAAAACTGCTTTCTCAAACAGTGTGACCTTACTGGAGTATGCAGCAGTGACTTCCATGGTTGCTGAGGGCCAGAATTCCAGGGAGTAAGGGATCTTCAGTGCATATTCCTCTGTGATTCTTCCTCTCAGCTTGTTCCTGCTGTCTCTTGTGTCTATTGCCTTTACTGGGTGAGGTGAGTTGGGAGAAGTGGGTAATGACGCTTAAATTTTAGCTTGTGCTGTACTGGCCTTTCTAACTCCTACTGGGTAGGGTGGGCATGAGTCAGGGGTGGAAAATGGGAAGAACCTGTTGCTGATAAAGGTCTTGAGACAAAAATATAGCAAGGAAATTATTACAATTATTTCTGGCACAGCAGTTATGAATTGGCCAGTTTATTGTTTACAATGTGCTTTTGAGACTGAAATATTTCTTTTCCTGCAATTATAATTTCTGAAAAAGATGCCATAGTATTTAGTAGCAATAGTGATAAGAACATTTTGAAAGACAATGAATTTTGGACTAATGGAAAAAAAATTACTTTCCTTGAAAAAAAATAAAATGTTGACTCTAAATATTATTCAAAGTGTTCTGAATAAAGAAAGTGTGGTAAATGAATAGCTTGTCTTGCTTTGAATAGTAAACTGTTAAAATTGCAAATATTTACATTTCAATAGAAGCACTAAGGTACCTCAATGTCTTTACAGCTAATTGTCTGTAACTGGAAATGCTATTTTAAGGTAGCCTTTTAACTATTATTTTTTCTGCCGTGAAATTGCACAGAAGGTGGGGAACGTTACAGATTAAAAGTAAATTGCAGGAGACAGTTGAGACTAGATATTGCCACCATTGTATAGAGCGGTGTTTTATGCTAAATTAGTTTAAATAGGACTGTCTTGGGACTCTCATCTCAATGAGATTTAGCTTGAAATAGGAGTCACACTATGCCCACGGTGGTCACTAATTTAATTTTTTCCTTTGTGGCTTATCTTGATCTGGATTTTTCCCCGTGTTTTTTGGCATCATGAATTTTATGCCTGTGTTCAGAGAATTTAGAGACTCTGACCAACTTTTGCTGCAATGGTGTGAAATTATAAATTATAACCCCTTGGGGTTTTTTGGACTTGCTGTACTCTTATGAATATCATTTATAAAGCAAGGCTAAGGAAGGATTAACTCCTCCTTTTAGCGAAAGCAATACTGTTTCCACTTGACCTAATGTGATGAGGACAAATGTGTCAAACTTGGATTAATTCTCCACACATGAGGCTGGAACTTTTTCTCTTATCTACATTAGCCCTGTAATTAGCAATCCCATTGCAACAGCAGTGTAAACCATAAAAAAGGTTGCATTTTTATATTTTTATATTTAATGCGACAAGTCTTACTTGAAAAAGAGGACATTGATGATACTACACGGTAATGACGTGTATAAACTCTGTTAGGGCCATATATTCCAGAAAGCCTGTTAACCTTTAATCAGAATGGCAAAAGCATCTTGATAGCCTTAGAGAATGTAATTGCCTTTTGCTCTTCCAGCCATGGACACTCATCTCGTGGTGTGCCTGTTTAGAGCAGTTCATTGCGTCTGTGTTGTGAGGTCTCTGACAATATCATCTCCCCCTTAGAGGTACGAGTGGAAGCACAAAGAATCAATTAAGCTAATAAACAAACAGCATGTGGCTGGTGCATGACCTCTCAGTGAGCGTGTGCAGATCATATTGATGGCTTCTAGTGAGGAACATGGACAGCAGGAGTCTGTCTGTGACGAACATCTAATTGGGATTATGTTTACATGGGAAACTATGGCAAGTTTACAGTAGTGAGAAAAAAGGTGATCCAGCTTGCTGCTGTGAAAAAAAAAAATAATCAAGTATTGTAACAGTAATGGATTTAATAATGTGTTTTAGAAACCAGTTTTAAAACTCAACAGGCTATATGAGCCTTTTATTTCTGTTCTATACAGGAAAAAGTAGTTGATATGAATAACAGAAATTTGTGCTTTCTTGGTAAGTCTCGGTTTGTTTACTGTTTTCGTTTTAATTTCCCCCTTTTCTCGATATACAGGGTTTTTTTTCAGTGTAAATGCTAACATTTACGGAGCATGTAAAAGTTAAAAAAAAAAAACCAAAACCAGAGGAAAACCCTTCCAAAAATCCTTGTTACTCCATGGCTTAAATTTCTTTTAGCAGACACACCCCTTTCCCAATGTGCTATGTTGATGAGGTGCTGATATGGTGTGAATTAGCACAGGTTTTCCTTTTGAGTAAAACCAATAAGTGTAAAATTTTAGTATCTTCAAAGTGCCAGTCTTTTAAAAGAGATTTTCCGGAAATGATCGTGTTAGTGCAAGCTCCCAGATCAGTATTTCAATATAGGCTACTGTGGATTGATTTTCCAGGCAGCTGAGTCCTTACTCTGAGCACAGTTCTTTTATTTTGCTATAATTCCTAAAGTAGTTCTGAAATATTGACATAGAATGGACTGTTTTCTGAATTGAGGGTCAAATTTCGTCAGGTTATATACAAATATTCCACTCAATTTTTTATCTTTTCTTCCTCTCACACTGCTCTTCTCAACTATAAAAGAATATTACATTTACGGTGTACAAATTAATAGCTACTTCACATTCTGGTCACACTGGAGAGCAAGTGAATTCTATCTAAAACAGAGGAAAAGTAATTGAGCCTTTTGACTTCCAAAAGGTAAGTATAATTCAGCATTGTTGTAAACCCAGTGAGAACCTATTCTATGCATTTTTATGGCTCTGATAAATTTGTAATTATTGGTACAGGAAATCAATGCAAGTCATTAAATACTTTTTATGGCAGGATTGTTGCAAAACAATTTTAGAAGAACCCAGTGAACACACACCTCATCTTAAGCGATAGAAGTCTTTATTTAATAAATATAAGAATAAAGTAAAAATGAAGACAGCTTACCCCAAATACCTAGTTTTTAATGATACTTGGCAAAGCCCTTGAGCTACACCATGGAAAGATGTTTGTGTTTGCATTGCAGCTTGCCATCACCATGTGCTTTGGCAAAAGCCAGGCAAAATGTGATTTGTGCTAGTAAGGTAAATTCTGCAAAAGTCTAATGAATTACAGACTTTGCTTAAATGTCACTAAACTTGTTTTGTAGCTTCTGTGGTGTAGAAGTACCTGTGCTGATCTCCACTGCAGAGAAAAAAAAAAGTGGCAATGCCTAATCCAGTGAGTGTCACAGCCCATTTCTGCCAAGGTGTGTGATATGTTCATTTTCCCCTTGCTACCTTTAAAATCTAACACAGAAAAACCTGGCATATAGATGTTAGACAGTGGAATTTATCCTATACTTTTGAGATAGAAATGTTCTTAGCAATAATGAAAGCACTAGTGGGGTATGACCCAGCTTTCACTGAACCTTATTTTTAAATAAAATTAATTAATCACTTAGGTGAGCTTTCCTTCGGCACTGTAAATGGTTACTTCAAAATCTTATGTTTTTGAAGATACCAAAAGATAAAGTAGATGTTATTTTTGGAATCAGTCTGTACTGTTAGCCTTAGCAACTTCTGAATCCTTTTTGCGTTGCTCATATGAAGCAGATTTTACTAATGGTATAGTGTCTTTAAAGAATTTCCTCTAGTCTCATGTTAGTCTTAATTTTAGGACAATTTTTCCATAGTTCATTGTGTATGGCTCTGCACTGTGACACCTCATTATGGCTTTTGGAAGAACACAATTCTTAATGATTCCTGATATTCCATCCACTTGAACCTGATCCTCTCATTAATAAAAGAGGAAAAAGGTAGGGCTAGTACCTTCTCACGGTAGAGGATTTTGAACCCTTTTAAAATTGCAATTATTGCCTGCTTCTGAGGGTGTAGGAGTGTTCCTTGAATGACCCAACACAGCTTTAATAAGGAAAAAAATCCCAACTTTATAAAATACTTTCAGCTAAGAACTGTCTGTTTACTTTTTCTTGTCCTGGAATCGGGGGCAATAATAATCACAAAAGACTCTGGAATGAGTGTATGCCATAAAATTCTTTTTTACAGGGTTTCTTCTGTAATTTAGCATGATGCTAAACAGGCTGTTATTTTAAAGTACCATTTTACTTCTCTAAGGAAGAAGCACCTGTAAGGTACCCTGACACCCGTTCCTGTGAATGGTGTCTGCAAACAGAGTTTTGGGGGTTTCCTTTTAAAATGAAACCAAACCCATGCTTATAATTTGAAATATTGCACCTCAGAGCAAAATAACTTCTGGTTTGTGACAGGCTTTTTTAAACTTCTAGGCTAAAATCCAGTGTATCCTGGAGGTGGCAGCAAAGTACATGCAAGGGAAGTAAGGAGACCTCTAATGCATAAACAGGTGGGAGATTAATGTTGCTCTGCAGTGCTGCTGATGACTTTGACTAACTGCATCGGCCTCTTCTCGCTTCAAATGACAGTGCAGGTAAATAGAGGGTTGATGTATTTATCTATTATTTTTTAAATTATATTGGGTTTACTCCAAGTGCACTGAATTCCCACTTCAGCATATCCATTTTCAGCAGACGATGGAAGTTTGTGTGTTTTTCCCTTTCTTTTCCAGTATCATTACAAGCAACTAAGACAAAAAGCCCTTTTCATTAAAATTTCTCAGTTTTGTGTGCCAATCTGGCACTGTTCAAAACCTATATTCATTAGTCTGCCTGCCTTTTTTTTTTTTTTAAAGAGCTTTCCTTAATCTGGAAATATAGGTATTTCAATCCCTCCTGGTTTTTTATGCCTTCAGCATTCATAATGGTGTGATTAACTGGCAAGGTGATTCATACTCTAATAATGGATTGCAAAGGACATCATATTAGACATCCTACGAGGCCTCTTTACTCCAAAGCATACACACAATAACGCCCCAGAGACATGAGTTATGGCTGCTGCAGCTGGAATAACAAGAACTGTGAGTGCTGGGCAGAAACATTATTAAAATGAAAGGCAGAAAACCCATGGCTGCCAAATTGCAGCTGTTGGTTTCAATGTTAAACTTGTTTGTCAAAATACTGCTTTGTGGAATTGATAAAAGCTGCAGACAGAATGTTCTACAGGGTAGCAGCCCAAAGCAGGAAAGTTCATTTTAGCTCTGCCTAAATGTTTAGGGTTTGTGGGTTCGTTTTGTTTTTTTTTTTTTTTTGCCTTTGGTAAAGAATATAGTATAACTTGGCAAATGCACACCTGGCTTTTTGTTTGTTTAAATGAAAGACCTGGCAGCATAGAACTGTTTATTCATAGACACAACATAGGCAGAGATGGAGCAACTTCTCAGTTCCCACTTCACCTGTGTGTCTAAATTCCAGCTTCTGTGAAAGGCTTCAGGGGATCAGAAGTCGTCAGGTTCAGGAGAGATTTGATTGGAAATCAGTAAGGAAGCCTAAAAGCAGAGCCTATCCCCTGCAGTGTAGGGGTTCAGTGTCCTTTTCCAATGTCCATTTTACCACACGCAAAGGTATTCCTAACGCCTGTTTGAAGAGGAAGGAAGGAGGAAGCCTGGCAGCTTTCTGTGGTTAGGAGGGATGTGTAAGGGAAAGGCTGAGCAGTTGTGAAGTTTTTTGCCAGGCAATGTTTCTTTCCTACTGGGTTAAAGAACAAGCTGCTGAGAAGTCCCCCTTGCTGAAGGGGTTTAGGGTTGCCTAAGGTTTAAGTTTTCAGCTTTGTCCTTCGAATTTTAGTGATGGCAAGTCAGATATATTTATAAAAGATGAATTACTTGTCGTGGCAAGTGAACAGACAGAAGATCTTAATCAGAATTACTTACTACACAGTATAGAAGCTAAAGCCACTGTAACATAAAATGGCAGAGGGCGCTTTATTAAAGCAATAACCTTAAAGCAAGAATATATTAAAGTCAGCAAAAGAAACACTGAGTAGAGGTTTTGATGTATGTCACCGCACTCTGTTTCATGGAATACATCTTGATTATGCTATTTGCTTCATAATAAACTGTTAATCTGTGTTTAAAAAAAACAGACCAACAGTACAATTTTTCCTGGAATATGTATTTCAACTTAATTGTTCATCTCAGGGAGACCTGTCTTGAAGTCTTTGGAAGTGTTGTAATTACCATTTAGTTTAGCTTATGTGATGTTTAGGATCACCTAGAGGTTTTTTATTAGGTGGATCACCATCACTTTTGCTAAACCCACTTGGAAGTAAGATTCAAATTAATCCCAGGCAATATCTTACTGAAGATTAAGAGATATTTCCTGTCCAGCTTTGAAAAAGAGGGAAGGAGAAAATTACCAGGTATGTCTCAGATGTGAAGTCATGATGTTTAACATTATTAATAAACAGAACTGAGAAATACATTCAACAAACTGGAAGTTTTTGTGCAGGATTTCTTTCTTACTAGATGCTATTCTTCTCTTCAGGTGGGGTTTTTTCCCCATTTGTTTAAAGGCTTACTTAATGGTAGATTTTAGCTTCAAATGCTTTCAAATCAACTGAGTTAAGTCATACCTCTTAATATGTGAGGAAGACAGCTTTTGTGTTTCCTCCCTTTTGAAGCTTTTGCTGGCACCAGTATGTGTCAGAAAAGGATTTCCATGCTGGAATTTGAGATGCAGCCCATGAAGTTATTCTGTTTCACAGACATCTGCATGCTACGAAGACCCTGTGACACTGTTCCTTGCTGATACATCTCATCATTATTTTGAAATCCCTCAGATTCAGTTCCTCTCTTAATTTCTCGGCAATGAAAGCTGCTTCGCTGTAGTTTTATTGCTCATTCTGTTGATGTGTCGTGTCCCTAAGGAGGGTCAAGGAATATTGAGAAGATGATACGTTCCAGAGCAAATGAGATGCATAAGGAATTCAGATGGCTGCAGCAAATCACTTTCATTGTGCCAATCACTGGTATTTGTACCATCTTTTTAAGCAACGTGGCATGTGGCAAAAATATGTCTCAGTGATAGTTTGAAACATATTATCTACCCAGCTTTCCTTCAAGGAAATTAAATTCACTCAAAAAATGTCATCCTCCAGTTTCCATGACAGTGACTATCAATCAAAGTCACTTCCTCTTAATTATCTGCGCACCCTCTGAATAGACAAATTTTAATTACTATTAAATGCTTGCCAAGCATGGACATAGGGGGAAAAAGATTGGTCATTCAAGGTGCAGTTCTGGTGTAGACACTGAACTGTAATCAGAGGATGCTTGAGAAAAGTAAACCGAATGAAATAAAATTAGTTTGCTAGAAAAACAGAGGGGTGAAAGAAGATTGGAGAGGAGAGCAGAGACTACTTTATGGTCCTGTATGCAAGCTCCTTCCCACTTTGTGGTCTAATATCTGTGCCTGTAATTACACTGTTGGTGTGTCAGGAAGGAGGCCTGCTAAAAAATGTTTTTTAGATTACTTTATTTTGGAGCCTTATGGTTACAAATGAACACAGTTCTCAGACTCTGCTTTTCATTAGTGTTCTTTGCCCTTTTTGCCTTTTCAGGTTGAAGTACCTTGGATTGCCTAAGTAGGACCAGATTGAGGCAAAAGGTGGGTTTAAACCAAAACACAGATTTTGTGTGTTGTGATTTTTTTTTTTTAAACTCCTTTTTACTTAATAAGAAATTACAGAGGTATTTGAAAATGAGGAAAACATGTCAAATTTGTGTTTAATGTTCTCAGGTGTAAAATTCCTTTGCTACAGCTTTTACGTCTTGATTTGGGTCCTGTGACACATCTCTACTATGTAACAGAGTTGGATTTTAATCTCCTTTTAGGGAGAAGTTGATTTCTGTCATCTACTTCCTTTGCTGCCATTTGGAAAACCTATGAGACAGATGTGTGACATTTCAGCCATAGTTGTGTTTCACATGCAAGTTTTAGGATTTTTTACTTCTTGTTTTCTGTGTAACTTCTGCATGTCTAAATATTTAACTCAAATTGGATAGTTAGATGCTCAAAAGAACTGGAAAAACAAATCCTAAATGAAGTTACAGAAAAAAAGCAAAAATGGACAAGATGTTTACTGAAAACAAAAATATGTCCTTATCCCATTCACAGAGTGCTGCTGGGGTAGCTATGGAATGTTGCAATTAACTAAGTTATACTTCTTGTTGAGAAAGAGATATTAAATGTAATTGAAAAATAACTGAGAGGGATTTGAGACTTTGCACTTTTGCAGGTTGGAGTGAAATCATATTTTGAGTTGTAAAAAAAGTCCATAAGCATAATTCACTGATCTTAGAGGGTGGTAAAAGACCTTTTGCTTTCTTTTTTTTTTTCTAGGATAAATTGCACTCAAATGTACAGGAATGTCCTTTTC
The DNA here is from genome assembly GCA_013397315.1 of Donacobius atricapilla. NCBI lineage: Eukaryota > Metazoa > Chordata > Aves > Passeriformes > Mimidae > Donacobius > Donacobius atricapilla. The sequence goes on from WBMY01008674.1 coordinate 846,256, forward strand.
TAGTTTAAAGGTAAATGGATTTGTATAATAAACATTTCTGTAACATTCAGCTACTTTAGCCCAGACAGCTCAATTAGGGCTGTGCAGTAAAATACAGCTTCTGTGCACTTTGTGAGCACTTAATGTGACTGAAAGCCTGTTAGCAAAGAAATCTCATACAGAATAGGTCCTGTCAAGTGTTTAAGGAAATTGAATTGCCATATATTTAACTCACAGATCTGGAAAGCAAGAGATTTCTGGATGCTTAGTAATTTAATTATTTTGCCATTTTTGACTTCCTTCATTTACAGCCTCCTTCATTCATTATTTTTAATATATTAAAAGCCATGCAAAAGGGGCTGGAAGTTACTCAGGCAAACTTACAAAGGCGGAAGATATAAAATTAGGCTTGACAATTTTTTTTTCCTTTCATAGTCATCCATAAAACCCAGTCTCTCAGGTAAGTGATGAGCTAATACTTTTTAGCCAAGGTTTTCAGCCAAGTTTTTGAAAAACACATTTTCCTTCATAAAGCTTGTAAAAGTGTGTTCTGACAGTAGAGAAAAAAATACTGTCATATTTGTATAGCATTTTATCTTTAGCAGGACATAAATATCTGTAGCATAGTTATACTTAATCATAGCATATTCCTGATTTTTCTCTAAAACATGCTAGCTGTTGATGTACAATTAGACCAGGAATTACTGTTTTACTGTAGCCACCATTTACAAATGCAGGTTGAGGTTTGCTTTTATTGATGCATTGTATGGTTTGCTTTGGACAGAGACTCTCTCTGAGATTACTTCCTCATCTTTAATTATCTGACAAAAAGCATCTATTTCTTTGATTCAGTGGTGAACAGAGAGGTGACTGCAATACTGTATTGTGGCATTTGTTGTGGAATGGGATGGAGTTTCTCAGTACTGGAGTTGGATGTTTGTTAATACTGGCTTCAAGGACAGCCTGGGAGTCTTGCTTAGCCTTTTGGTCTAACTTCTGGCAGTCAAAGTGAGAAAAATCAGCCCTCTCTTTTCACCATGAAGAACTCAAGGCGTTTTCCACTTCTGATGTGGAAAAATACAGATAATGCTGAAGAGATACTTTGAGCCATAACCGAGGATTTGGCCCCTCATTTATAGATTAAGTATTTCAGAGTAAGAGCCAGATTGAATCTTCAAAAGAAAATAAATTATATCATACTACTAATCCTAGGAAGACTGAGTTGCCTAGTTCAGTTATTTCCCTGGTGGAGATGAGGATGAGAGTCATAATTTGGTACCAGTTGCATACTTGACAGGTGGGGGGCAGAAAATAAGGTGAATTTTTGTGTCACCTGCTCGAGTGAAGTAGATATTTAATTCTGAAGAAGGGTTTGGCCAGGCAGGCTATCGTTACTATTATAGATGAGATTTCTTCCAAATATTTTGAATGATAAAAATGGAGTGCTATTTTGCAGTATCCTTATCACTGTGCATGGTGATGGTTTGCTATCAAGAGACTACATAGTTGAAGAGATAAGATACCTGTTATCTGTCTTCCATGGATTTTGCACCAGTGAAAGTAAGAAACCAGGGGACTTGTTTTTGTTAGGACTCAAAGAGCCGTCTGCAGGCAGCCCATGCTACTCTCATGATTGCCACTGTAGCATGAATGTGCCAGGAACTGTGTCTAACACGAGATGGATGCGCAGCAAGTGCTGATGGTAGTTCATGCTGCTGCAGTTTGGGTGCACCAGATCAGTCTTGTCACAGTGAGAAATTGCTGTTGGCTCTAGGGCAGAAGGCAGATAGGAAAATCAAAGTTTGAGACGCTGTTTCAAACCAGTGGCACTTCCAAATGTGTTTGCAATTTACATTTTCTATTTCACAAACAATGGGAATACAGAGAATATTTTGGCAAACATAATTTTTTAGAAGTAAGGTCAAGTGATTATGAATGCACTTATAATTTTTCTCTTGTACTGCGCAGCAGGGAAACCATCAGCAATTCAGAGTGCAAGTAAATATTGAAATGCTGCAATTTGCTTTTGAAGAACCAGTCAAATATTTACTGTTGTATATAGTGCCCGGTTTTCCATTACTTGGCTCATTTATTGAGTGCTTCAATTATACATCGAGGAAGGTGATTTTGTTATAGTAAGCAGTTTAAACCTTGTGCTGTTGGAACTAGTACTTAAAAGTTTTAAAGAAAGGAATTTTAAAACAGGACCAACTAAGCTAGCCTGCTGTCTGGTGGTGCTGCTGTGAGTCACTAGTGCTGCTGTTTTGCTAGTGAAGCTTGGTTGATTTACAATAATCATTCTGTTTCCTTACAAGGGTGTGGACACGCCACCACTTTTTCTTAATGAGTCCACTTCACTATGAACATCAAGTGGCAGTAATGATTGTAATGATCTTATTACAATTAACTACATTTGATCTTGTTCAGCGTGTTCCTGAATAAACACTTGGGCAAAGTTATTCATCCTTTTCCGTGTTACGGGCAAAGGTTTTAAGGGAAACCTATGGGGGGGCCTCTTTACTGTGGGGCTTTTATATCCAGATGCAGGTATTTAAATGAAGTTAGGAACAATTGTATAGTATAACAATTGTATAACTGTTACGATGAGCTCTGCAAGGGGAATGGGAGCTCAAAATGAGGTTAGGATGAACAGTTGTTTGCTGTTGTACGGTTCATAGCTCTTTTACGTGCAAATGGTGTCAATTAGCTGGGTTAGGTTCTTGTATTTGATCTCCTACTATATTTGATGCTGAGAGAGAATTGTGTGTACCCGTGTTATTTTTATCTAGTGGAGCATTATTTGATAGTCAGGAAGAGCTTGGACCTTCCTGCTACTTAAATTTCATTCCTGTGCTGATATGCCTAACATGGGAATGTTGTTTAGTCAACATCTCTCTGTAGTCGGAGGAGGTAAGCACACTCCAAAAGTCATTCATCCCTTTGAAAACCTGAATTGCTTTCTGCTAGTGATCTCTAAGGATTACAGAGGGAGCTTATGGTTGCTGCACACCTACCTTTGATACTTTGCTTGGGTGTGATTAATTTCAACCTCAACACTGTAGGATTCGCACAGAATGATACTCTCTAAATGTAACATGAGAATCCCTGGAAATGCGTAGTATTTCCCAGAGCTTGAGGAAGATGCTAGCAGAATTTGCAAAGTAGCTTTAATTTGAGACTTAATTTTGCAGTTAATCTAGTGAAGGCTCTGTACCATTCTAGCAAAGACTCTATACCCTGAAGCATTTCCAGGAAACCATTATGGATCTTGCAGTTGAGACAGTGTACATTCCTTGAAGAAGCTATCGAAGGAATTGGCTTCTTAGAGTCTCAGAATGTAATAAAGGCATTGCTTCTTTTATTTATACATTTATGAATATAAACTGATGTACAGGTCACTGAAAGGGGACGAATCCCCTAATTTCTCTAATAGGACTCAGCTTCTAGAGAGCTGGTATCAGAATGAGAGCAATGAAGAAATAAAATTTCACAACTGAAGCAGATAATAATGTGGAAATAGGAAGGCAATTTCTTGAGGAGGAAAGTCAAGTTACACAGACACAGATTTGGTCCATTATTAAAGGAGTGAGAGGAGTATTCAGTGTAGATAGCCCTTTTCTGTGCTTACAGTGTATTTAAGGTATTCTAAATGTTTAACAAAGCTCACACTGCAACCAAGCTTAAACCCCAAGCACCAAGCATTGTGCCTTCCTAACAGCATTCCCTGTTGACCCTGCAGATTTCTTGGCAGGAAGCTCATGGACAAATAAAGCTGCTTTTGGAATAGCACGAACTGCCCTCACTTGCTCTCCTTCCCTGGAAAACCATGCCAGAGGGAGCTGAGGGATGAGGGAGAGCAGTGGGAGACAGGCATACTTCTGTGCCAACTCCTTTGTTGCCACTAGGGCAGAGTTCCTGTTCATAATTCAAGCCCTGCTAAGGTGGCTGCTGGAGCATAAACGCTTCTGTAGCATTCACAGTCACAATGATTTTGCATAGAACTGATTTCTCTGATGTTTTTCAGAAGGCAGTGTTCAAGTAAACATACTCATTCCGTGGAAACAAGTAGAACAGCCAGGGAGAGAGAGTTTTCTGTAAATATGTATGAAGATGGTGCTGCTTGATAATAATACCAGATAACTGATAATTTTGCACCTAATCAGTGCTGTCACTGCGCTAAACAAAGCCCTTCAGAAATTAGGTGAGCTACTGCTTCATCATATCAGGAAATACTGCTGAAATATGAGTGGTAAAGGAGGCTGTGATTTTAAAGAGAATGTTCTATTAGGCCACATATGTAGATGCACTTGAAACCTAACCATCCAGATGGAGCTGTGTCACTCACAATTGTGAGTGTGTTAAAAAACTTGATTTTAAAAGCGAACTGCGCTGTTTAAATTAACAGTCTTTCATTAAATATAATTGTTGAGAAGGAGTGCTTGAGATCCCTTAAAGGATGACTGGCAAAGGTCTCAACAAAAAAAAAGGGATTTAGGATTAAACGACAGCATATGAGAAAGCTCATTGGCAATGTTGACTCTGCTACTTACTGGAGGGTTAAGGCACACCAAGGCAAAAATCAAGAAATAAAACCCCACGCAGTCAATCCAAGCAGAAATAAACAGAAGACTATCTGTATGTGTGTGTTTAGGTGCATGAGACAAAAGGAGAGAAAGGGCAAGGATAGAAAGGAATATGGCCTAACAGCACTCAACAGTACTTAAGTTGTAACTTAACAATTTAATAAAGGAACAACATTTAACAGCATTTAGGTCAGCTTATAACTTAAATTTAGCTTACTTACAAGCCGAACTTCCTCAGATATCTAAAGAACTTGAACATCTGAGAGAGCAGCATTTCTCCCATGTTTGCCATAGCAAATGCACTTGTGTGCACACAGACACAAAGAGTCACTGCAAGGTACCTGTGATGCACCACCACAATAAGATATGTGTTTTACAAACCTTTGCAAGTCATAATGTTTTAAAGTGCTTAAAGTGTCTTTGGGAAGTTGTGTTAATGGAAAATAGGTCTTCTAGATTTCAGACATAAAAATATCTCATGTGCCAGTCACCTCCAGCATCTTTTAGTATTTTATTTTGGGAGGGGCTCTGGCATGTGTAAGTGCATGTGTTTCCAAGGCTTCAGCATCTCAGAACACAGATGGGCAAGGACCTCAAAGCAGATCTGTCTAATGCACTTTCCTCCCTTCCTAAGTGAGAACTGGATTCAAGGTAATGCTTTTCTGACTATTGGTGTTATAATTATGCAGGTTATTTATGGCAATACGTTCTTACATTATATGAAACATGAACTTCATTTTTTTTAGTTGCTGAGGAACACTTAAATTCAGATACAAGTAAAGGCTTTTTTTTCCAAAGGTGTTTATTTCTTTTCTGAACTGGATGAGCCAGTTCTCTTGACATCACTTAATCTGACTTGAAATAGAATATTGAAAACAAAACCTCCAGGATTCCATGTGCCAGGATTAAAGGTGAAACAAATAATGCGTAGCGCAATCAATATTAGAAGGAAGAGTTTCTCTTGAGACTAGGCCAACAGCCGACAGATAGAGTTCAATGTACAGAAATTTAAGCTTATTAAAAGTAGAAGAAGCTAAATAATCTGGGGAATACCTGCTAAGTGGAACAATCATCCAGTACACTGATCAAGAAAAAGGCTTAGGGATTATTGTGGGAAAAACCAAAAACTTGAAAAAATGATCTTATTAAACTCAATTTCAGTAAAATAGTGTAAAATTGTATATTAGGTTGTATTAGAAAAATGAGAAGGCAGAAGGTCAAGGAAGGTTACTGTGACCACTTAATATAAGCTACCAATGTTGCTGAACACTCTTGTGACAGTGAAATATATTTAATAAGGTGGCCGAGCAGGTTGTTGAAACCTTAGTCTGTCAGTTTAATTTGTTTTGCCATACAAACTGGGGATTGGTTCTTCCAGTGATTTGTGCTGCAGGAAAGTGCATCATGTTTGTTGCTGTTTTCCACCCATATCTGTATGAATAGGATTTAAATGATGTCATTAATTTTGATTTTGAATTATTAAATTATTCTGCATTTTAATCTGGACACCGAAATAGGTGTACCCTGAAAGTGTAATTTCAGTGTTTTACCATGAATGGGTCTGGTTAATTGGTCCTACCTGGTCACTTGTGCTTAGTTCCACTTCTGGAAAACCTCTGCAGGATAATAGCTGCAGAGGAGATGATTGTTCCAAACAGCATTCCTCTTCTGTAATTGTGTAGTAGATAAGAGACACAGAAAAGCACCTGATTCTAATTCTCTGTTATGCAGCTACACTAAATATTTGAAAAATACATGCATGCTACATTTCTTCACTTGTTTCTGGCTGGCAGCTCTTAGTACATTAGATGTCAAGCACCCTCTGTTTTGTCCTCATCTCTATTGCAACATTATTTGACATTCTGGGATATGGCTCTAGAAGCATTCAGAAATGAATTAATGAATATATTATCATTATTTTTGATACAGATAGCGTCAGTCTTAAGGAAAGAGGAAGCAAGTCAAACAGAACAATTTACAAATTGGCAAGGAAAGCAAGAAAAAACAAATACAAAAGCTCCCTGAAGTTCCCAAATAGAGTGGCTGGGCTGACCCCCAGCAGAGGATGCTCAGCAAGACCTTGCATTCCATCTTCATTTAGTCGCTGTTGCTGGTGTCATTCTGCAGAGCAAAACTGGCTTTTGAACCAAGTGCAAAACATCACAAATGGATTTCTGACTCAGGGAGGTTTGTGCAGATGTTGCCAGAGGATGTTCTGTGAAGGAAATTAATTACAGGTGTTTAATTTCCCATCTTCCCCTCTCATTAACAGCTTTGCATTATGGCCTTTGCATTGCTGTCATGTGGTGAACTCAGTGCTTTCCCATGGCTTTGGAACAGCACCTGCTTCTGTATCGGTCATTAGCAATGTGAAACTCAGCAGACAGAAGAGGTAAGGTTTTTTAGCTTGGTAGCATATTTTTCTATCTTTGATGAAGATGAAAATAATGTGGTCTCTTTCACCTATCCAGGGAAGATACGGCCTGAGAGAAAAAAGCAAATTGGAAAAAATGTCATTGAGGGAGCAGTGATTGCTGTAGTAAGTATGCATGGAAGAAACGTCATCTGTAAATCTTATACCCAGGAAATTTTGAATTATACAAGAGCAGCTTCAACTGTGGGAGCATTGCTTTAGCCCAGATTGAATCCAGAGTTTTCTGAAATTATGTTATGGGTGATGAAGGCCAATATCAAATACAGTTAAAACTCACTCTGTTCCTTCCATCCTCAAAAAATAACATTTTTTTCGAGGGGCTGATTCTATTCTAGGCAAATAGTGGCAAACTAATGCAATCAGGACATTACTGATGTTTTTGTAGCACCAGAAATTGTAGTGTCCCTTATAGACAAAGAAGGAAAAACGGTAATGTTCCTTCCTTGAGGGATTGATTATTGATAAACATGAAGCAGAATACAAGTTACTGAAAGAGGATAAAATTTTTAGCATTTATATGCAGAGGTCGGCAGGCAGCCTGAGATGAGGAGATGGAAAGAGAGGTGTTTTCCCTTAGGGCTCAGAGGGATGACTGCAATCAGAGTCACTCAGAGATTTCTGGCTTCTTTTGGCCTGACCATGGGGCTGAGGGCAGAGCTAAGGCTGGGAAAGGATTTACCAACCCACCCTGTGTCTGCGCATTCTAATACAGGGGTAGCCTTTTGCCATTTTGAAAGCCTGGTGTAATTTTTTTTTTAAATTTTTTATTTTTTTTGAATAAAATTGGTGCTTCTCTTTCAGCGCTCTCAGCACTTCTAGTCTCGGTAAGAGCAGCCCACACTTCCCCCAGCTCCCTGACCCCAACCACATCTGTCTCCTGCCACTGTGCAGGGCATCCTGCTGCCTCCTTTCAATGTCAAAGTCCTCAATATTCCCTTCTGCAGAACTTGGAGCCCTGCAAGGACAGTGCCACAACAAGCAGCGGGTAAAAGCAGGCATGCTAAGAAATAATGTTTGAATTCCTAACAACGAGGGAGGAAATTCCTAAGGAGATAGAGGGAATGGAAATATGAGGAATAGGGAATGCAAAAGGGATAGTGCAGAGACACATTTTATCCTGAGGTGCTACTGGGATGGAGATGAAGTACATACTTTTAATAGACACAGCCTCTGACTGCACCCTTACTTACTTCTAATGTTTCATAAGCCATGTTTTCAGGACTTGTCCTGTTTAATCCCAGTGACGGTGCTTGGGGTGAAGAAAAAGCTTCTATGTTTCCCATCTGTCACAAGGGAGGTACTGTCTTTTTAGATATTGTTTGTAAGACTTGAAAAACTGCAGAGGCTGGAGGAGCGTGGAAATAAAGAAGATGGGCTTTGCCCTTTTAAAGTGTATCCAATGCCAATGTGTTTTTATAGTGAGTCTCATAGAAAAACTGGAAATCTCATACTCCATATACCTCCCACTGCTACTAGAATCTGTTTTTTACTGGGCTGCATGAGAATGGAGTCATGTCATACTGTGTTTAACAAACTAGGATGCTATTTTGAGAAAATTCTTCCTGACTCCCTCCTAGGATTCGTTTTACGTAGTGATAGATTGAATTGACATATCCCTGTAAATACTATCTCTTACTGATACCCCAAAATTCTGATAATACTCCAAATTTATTTTCCTTTAGCTCTGAGTTCTACTGGTTATACCTGAAACTTCCTAGTTTTACTTCCAATGTCCAGTGTGGATTCACTTAAGTTATATGATTTTTTTTTTTTTTTCCCTTGGATGGTTTCCATCATACATCTTAACCAGCACTCCTAATGTCTGCAGTGCATGGCAAGTATGTACTTCTTGCAGCAGAATTAGAAGTTATCCTTTAGCATAAAATATCCATTAGTCAGAGGCAATTGTATATAATGCTCTTTTGGTCCCAAGTTATATGAGGCCCTTGACACTTACTAGTTGTTAATGTGATTTAGAAGAGTAATACCACCATCCGTTTTCAAAATCATTCCTTATTTTTAATTTTTTTTTTACTGTAGTAATTCAGCTTTTGAAAAATCCTTGAATCTGATTGCATATGTTTTCAGCTCTTTTTGTTTGTGGAAAGAGTTTTAGTTTCTATTGCAGAGCATGGAATGAATAAAAAAGGCAGTGACTTGTTATGAATTATTATATTATATTCAGAGGCTTAGAAACTATCCTCAACATTATTTAAAACCATATAATAATATCATATAATAATGTTTGGTGCTATCAAAGAACTTAGCATGGGAGCAGGTGTCCCCTAGGTTTTTTTTTTTGCGGAAGAAAATTGAGAGAGAGGAACTTAGTAATATTTGGGTCTTAAAATTCTGATTCTTCTTCTAGGCCAACCTGAAAATGATGAGGTGACCAGCCTTGCACTGGATTTGGTCATGTCATTTTCTGTTGTCATGTTTGTGTGATTTTTTTTGTTTGAGATAACACATATGCTATTTACAACTCTTTGACAGAAGCCAAAGTATGTGCCCTTTTTTAGCTGGAAAAAAAAAATTGCAAGTAGACCCTGGAACGGATTTCCATATGAATTTTTCTTCTTTTTCTACTTCAGATTCACATATTGTGTTTCCTTGAGCCTGTATTTTTTTGTCCCTTTTAGACTCAGCTTGTAGTGGAAATGATCTCTCTTCCTATAGGTGCTTGGTTCTAGGTCTGATTCTGTAGGATTTCTGCAAGATGTGATATATTGGTAGTGCAGCCAATAACTCATGAACACCACAAATTATGATAATCACATTCTTGTCCATGAATTTTCAAATTTTCAGGATACTGGAACTTCTGATATTAATTTGTAATCAGCTTTATGAATAATTGTAATTAGACATTTGGAAAATGCTGCATTTTGCTCAAAAGAACAGGTGACTAGAAAAGGACTACCTTGTAATGGCTCTGAATTACATTTAAGAGTTACTTTCCTGTTTAATTCTTAATCTGGTTTTATTACTTTTATTATTTTTGTTTGCTTACTTGGGTTCAGTTTGCTGGATTTTATTATGTTGGACAGTCTGATTGTTCGGGGTCCAAATTGCAGTTAATTTATAAACCCCTAAAATTTCGGTGCTGTCCTGTAAACATGTATGCCATGTTCAATGCCATATAAGCCCATATCTGTTTCCATGCCATGCATGTGGAGCTGAAATGGATGTGGTAGCTTTATCTGTGCCTCTGACTGCTTCGTTTGCTTTTGAATCTCTCTCTCTCCAGGATTTACAGTGGCTTTTCAGTTTCATGAAGCATTGCGAATAACTGCCATTAAAAAAAANAAAAACTCCCAAAAAAAAAAAAAAAAAAAAAAAAAAAAAAAAAAAAAAAGGAGCTCAGAAGAAACTGTCTTTTATGGTCCTCTTTTTCCCCATGTGGAGCTCCACTTCAGCCCTGACAGAGAGCTTCTTATTTTGCCAGACATACTCCGTGGCTGGAGAAGTCTCTGCTGCAGTGCACTGAATACCTACATGAGGTTAGGGAATGTGTAATGGCCGAGTTTAACCAATGCCCCGTAAATTTCTGTTCTGAAGTAGAAAAGTATAGAATCCAGGTTACCAGCCATAATAGGTGATATTAAAACATGATTTTCTAAAATTCAGCAAAGTTATTTGTTCCCTTTTCAAGTTATCGCCATAAATTTAGCCTTTGTAGGGCAAAAGTAATACGCATTTGTGTGTAGTGCACATTTATTGTCTGTAGTACACATTTATTACATGAAAATAAATCTCTTCTTTCAAAAGGAATGACTTACAGGAAGAGCTGAGAAAATGAAGGTATTGACATTATTGGTATTATGAGTTCAGCCCACATTACTGCAGTAGTCTGTGAGATTTTAGTTTAAAAATCTGCATTTTTAGATTTAGTTTCTACATTTTTGTGCACACTATTCATGTTTAAAAGGCATAGGTTGAAGTCCAGAATATGAAGACCATTTCAGCTACAGAGTAGATGGGACTAAGATTAAAATAATTTCTGTTTGAATGCAGCAGCACGAGACCTTAACACTGTGCTGCTTCCCGTAACATAACTGAACCATGAAAATTTTGGAGGGAAGAAATTATTAGAAAAATCTAGGATAAATCCATGTATTTAAAATACTGAAAGTATTTTCCCCTTTTCTGAAATTTTCATTTATGGACTTCAGTTGTGGTACTGGGCTTAACTTTCCTCCATGCACTATAAGAAATCTGTGCTTATTTAATTACAGGTCATTTTGGAACCACAAAGGTAAATGAAGAGTTTGTAGTTCTTCATAGTGGAAGATGGAACAACTGGAAAATGACAGTTAGTGTTAGAAGTAAGTTTAAACTGTCAAAACGAAACAAATTAATGCCATCTCCTACGTCTGAAAAATGCATTTAAAACTAAAAATATATAATTGAATTTGTTTTAACATTAGATTTTAAGAAAATATGAAAATGTATTAGGAAAAGGTATTTTAATCTTGTATTGAAAATATATTCACAGAATTACAACCCATTTTCTTGCTCCTGGGAGAATTTAAACTTTTGAAATAACTCTACTAAAGGATCATTGATAAGCTTTCATCTATTCATAGTATTGTTAAAGGCAGTCACTGAGATGGGGATTTGGATAATTTTAGAGATGAATGACATGCAGTTTTAAAAAATGCAAATTCTTCCCATGTTAACAGCTTTAATAATAACTCAAGAGTAGGATAAAAAAAACCTTAAGTCTTCTGTACTGCATGTCTGTAACAAAAATGATAATTTGGCGCTTTTTTTTTTTAGTGTCGTACAAAACTGAATTTACTCTTATGAGTAAACTACAGAAGCTGTCCTTGTAACATCAGAAAACAGTGCGCATGTTGCAGCTGTCCTTAGACTGGATAGAGGCCTGTAATTAATTTCAGGGCCTTTTCTTATATCTCATGCCTCCAGAAAGAGCTTTTATTGACTTCTGAGGAGCAGCAGAGGGTTAATCCAGTTTGATGGACTCTCTGGGGTCACTTCTAAAAACGAAGATATTGAAGCTGAAATGAAACAATACCAAAACTTGGGAATCAAAAACTTTTTGACTCTTTTTCTAGTGGAGCAGGATTATTTATATGCAATAGTTCTTGTTTTGTGCTAGGTGGTAGTTTAAATATCAGTGCCTTTTCATTTGCCTTAGATGTATTTAATGCTTGGTTTGCGCAAAAGATGAGCTATCTTTCTGAATAGACTGAAAAGTAAAAGTTGGTGTGACCAGGCTACAGACAGCCTTGATGACTCAAAATTCACATGTTGGAAGTGTAGGATTCATTTTTTACCAGATACTTAGTGATAGCTTTCAAAAGGGTTTTTTTGCTTCAGTATTTTTTTAGTAACCCAATAAAACGTCTTTCTCAAGATATGCTGTAGGACTACATGAATGACTGCATGAAATCTTCTGTAGAACTCAGTTTTCTCCAGAGTCCTTTTAGTTTGACTGTATCTTACACAATGCATGGAATAAGTACTTTCTTTTTCACCTCCTGCTGGATTGCCTGTAAAAAAGCTGTTATCAGGAAAGCCAAGATTTAAGGGCAGAACACGCTCTGGTGAGAATACAGGGAGAAGCATCACTCTGAGGCAGACCTGGAGGTGCAATCACTCCCAAAGTCTCATTTCACTCCCCCCGAGTGGCTCCTGTGGAAGTTGCTAGAAACAGACTGGCTTGGGGGCAGTTTTTTTACAGTCCAAGAAGGAAAGGATAGAGAACTGTTCTGTTTTCTTTACCAGTCTGTTTTCATGGATGGCTGTTGCAAAAAAAAAAACCCAAAAAACAAACAAACAAACAAAAACCCCAACAAAAAAACCCTGTCAGTTGTGAGTCACACCTCTAAGGATGCTGTGTGTGCAAGCAATTTGTGCCGTGGGATCCCTGTGAGCTGCAGTAAGTACTCTGCTCAAGGAGCTGAATCCAAAGAAATTACACAGCTTGTCCCCCTGTCTCCTCCCCTCAAATCAGCTTAGAGTGGTTAAAAAAGTTTCTCAGGGAAATGCAGTAATTAGCAAGATTTAATAAAAGAAAATCAGCTGAATATGAGGAGTTGATATTCCTTTTTTTATTCCTGTGTAATATCAGATAATAGTGAGAAAGTGATTACTTTTTAACTAAATGAATTAAACAAAGCTCCAAAAACATAAATTAGAATTTAACTATGCCATTAAACCCCAATTTAATTAGCGAGCCGTTATTACTAGATAATAAAGACCTAATACAAAATGCACAACAATTTCTTGTACACACAGGAAAAAAAAAGGCAGGCGGTAAATTTCATTGAGCAGATGACTTTCTGTTAAATTAGTAGAGAGAAAATAATGCTGAATGGATGTTTCGGTACGTAACAAGGAATTAATAGAACTGTTGCGCAGCCCAATTTTAGCCATAAATGATTTTATAGTTAAGGGAAGACCTAGGGAATACCAGAAGAAAATGTATGTACTTGATTTGCTTGGCATGAAATCTTTTCGGGCCGAAATAGCCAGGGAGTTTATAGTATACCCAGGTTAACGTGCCTTAGAATTTATTTATCATTTCAGAAGAAAACAATGAGTTGAAGGCTTCACCAGCTTATGTGGAGATGCATGTCATAAGAACACACAGCATGAGAGTGTATCAAAAAGTGCTGCTTTTCCTGAGAGAAAAATAGTCTTCAGGCTGATTAATCCACTTCTGTTCTGCTGGATCTTTGCGCTGGCTGCCTCTGGTAGAAACTGCCTCAAGTTTTGCAGATGGGAGCAGACATTTGGTCTGCAAGTTTGCAGCTGCCTTTGGTTTTTTGTCAGAACTGCAGCTTGTCCCTGCGATGTTTGCAGTAGGTGCCAGGTGGGAGCAGAGCCTTTGTACTTCTTGATGCCTTTTAATCTCCTTGCTGCGGGCAGAACGTGCCTTGCCGGGGCAGCGCAGTGAGGGGTTCTTGGCATGGTACCACCCGCGGGTACGCCGGGAGCCAAGTCCTGCAGGAACCACCAAAAGTACATTTATTTCATCGCTGTCTCAGCGCGGTTTCCTCGCGGCTGAGATGCGACTGGCGCCAGTAGATGGCAGTCCCGTACTTCGCTGCTCATCTACCCGCGCTCAGATGACGAAATTATCCTTGTAATTTTGATGCAATGAATACTGTAGCTAAAAGAAGTGCTTTTAGCTCGATAATCCCCACGGTTTTTGTTCCTTCTGTGCCCTCATTATCAAGATGCTGGCAGGAAGTCCACCCCTCTGCTTTCGCCTCTGCCTGATGCCAAGATTACAACTTTTACCTTCCAGCCACGTCTGTGTGAAACTGAGAGCAGGTGTACGAAAGTTGCCGTGTAGCCTGTCCCCGTGGCACTGACACAGCTATATAATTTATAAGCTTCATATTTTAAAACTCATTCCGTCTGAGTAATTTTAATCACCCTACCTGCAATTCTCCCTGTAGTATCATGAGGTCAGGCACTCTCTCGCCTGAGTGGCTGCGTTGTGTTGATGTCTGAGGACGAAACAGTTCCATGCTCAATCACAGAAGCATAAGGAATGTAATTTGTTGTTCAGGCCCAGCTCTTACAAGCTGTTAGGCACATTCACAACTTCAGGCAAGTGAGTTGGAGATAGTAATGGATTGAGTTATCTGCAGACTTCCAGGGTCTTTGAGCAGGATTGGGGCACTGTCTGTAGATTGGTCTGTGGAACCCTTTAGTGTACTTCAATCACTGTGGATACACAGGGGTACTGCATTAACACATATGATTGCATTTGGGGGAAGAATATATTGAGATCTTAAGTCTTTTTCTAATACAATTTCCTGTTCTGTTTAGATGTGACTTTTGACTGGAGGCAAAGCTGATGAAGTGTGTGTTATATACACCAAGTGAAATTTTATTTACACGGGAGTGCTGTTTCTGAAACCAGATGGATAATACCAGAGTGAATAGGCTTACCTCATGAACCGATATAATCAAGGTCCAGGTTTGCCTGCTTTTATGGCTGTTCCTGAGCTGCTTTAACATTGTAACTTTAGTTGGCATTAAACTACCACTTCTGTGTTTTCTGAAAGGTTAAGAAAAAGCTAAATATGGGCTTTAAAGAGACCCTGACAGGTTACAATATATCCACAGAATGATGCTTAGAGAGTAGGCTTCATCACACCAGTAATTCTCTCGTTAATATTGGGGTGGATGAGAACGTGCATGGATGTGGTCTGCTGTACCATTCCTTCACTGTTGCTGTGAAAGCATCTCAAGCTGAAAAAGAACTAAGATCAACTGCCCCTGAATTATTTCTAACCCTGTAGTTAGTGGTTTGGAAAACAAATGGACCTCAGAGTGCAAAAAACGTGGGCGTATTTTATCTCAGAATTAAGGTATTGTGCAACATAGTCTCTCTGGTAAGATGCCTTTACTGGTGTAACTGGAGGAAATATTTGTGCTATTTGTGTGGCTGCAAGGGCTGTTGCAGAATTAGTCACTGGATTGTTGTAGTGTGAAGCCTGGGCAGTTAATATCATGCACAACTATAACAAAAAGGGCGATTAAAAAACCCATAATGATAATGGGCCCTTGCCACATAAAAGCAACACCAATTAAGTTTCTTATGAATTATTTGCAAGTTATTCCACCCCAACCCCCCAGTTACCTGTATTTACCTGCAGTTACCCCCC
>WBMY01008674.1:865065-905557 GCA_013397315.1 Donacobius atricapilla
AAAACAACACACCCCCCCCCCCCCCCAAAAAAAAAAAACCCAAAAACACCAAAAAAAAAAAAAAAAGTAATAGTGGGGCAGAATCTACCCTTAGAAGTGAAGAGTTTCAGTAAAGAAGAGAAAGTCTGGAAGCCAGGGGAAGGAAGCATCAAGACGTGACATAAACTGATTACAGTCGCACTGTAAAGGAGTTTTATTTATGTCCCTTGAAATATAATATTTTAAGACAGCCTTCAGAAAAGGCTGAGAGATCCATATCTTCATGAAGCCTATCCTATTATACCCAGTTGCAAGTACAAATCAAACAGAATTTCTACAATGCCCTTTGAACTCCGTAATAAATTCTAGACACAGAAGAGATGCTATCTTTTAATTTTTACAATGTGGATGTTCTCTTCCCATCTATAACAAGTTGATGTAATTTTTGTCTGATAGCAACAAGCCTGTCTATTGGAAATAATGCCTAAAATAATTTCTAGTGTAAAATATACTGCATGAGGTGCTGGTTTTCATGTTGCAAACATTATGGGCTGAATTTATTTGCCTCTAATAAAAGAAGAAAGCGAAGAAACCCTGTATTTATGCTTCACTAGAAGCAGTTCTCTGTCTAAAACTCTCTTGTTTTTGATATTTATCCAGTTTAGTTTTAATGCATTATTGCTATAGGGTGAGCTGTTATTCTTCATCATTATTTCAGGACTGTCTTCAAGGTCTATGGACAAGGTAAGCAAAAAGCCCAGTCTAACCTTGTGTAAGTGTTTGCACTTTCATAGTTACTATTCTTATGGCTATTGTTCTCTCCCTGAACTGCACAGCTTAATTGTGTTTGTCAGCCAAAAAGAAAAATTGTTTTTTAAAGGTGCATGTGGGTTTTCCCTCAGGACAAATCTTTTGGCTGTAGTAACTGGCAGAAATGCCTCCTGTGTTTTTCACCAGATTTGGACTGGAAGATCCATCCAGTCAGACATCTGATTCAGTGTTTTGTGCTCTGTTTCCTAATATTCGATTGAAATGTTGGATTTTCTCTTCATAAACCCATCATTCACAACTATTGTGTCCTTCCATCCAGGAATCATCAGTGTCAGCATTGATAGGAACAAGAAGACTGACAGTCACCTCACTGAAAGCAGTTCTTGGCTTAGCAAACCTAAGTTTATTCAGTGTGTTTCAGTGAAAATGAATATAATTTTGCTGATAAACCAGTTTTGAGGTGCCATATTCGGTCAGGAAATAAGATTAAAAATAATTTAGATACTGCCTCTCATAATTGCGTAATGCAGGATGTTTAACATATATTTAACCAAAGTTTAGCTACCATTATAATTATCTGTGCACTATTAAGTCAGTGCTGCTGCCAAAGTGGGCAAATACCTTGCACAGAACACCTAACTAGCTTGCTAAAGGAAATAACCACAAACTAATTTACTACTTTGTGTATCTGAAGATATTCCAGTCCAATAGGATTTCACAAAGGAAGAAAACACAAACTGTGCTGTAACATGAGAAATATCCTGGCTGCCTTTTTAACAGTGGCAGACTAGCAGTCCTCAAACCGGTCTTGGTTTTGAAATTTTCAGAGTCAGTAGAGAGATGATTACTGTTGAGAGTCCCACACTGCTCTTTAATCAGAAGGTAAATCCATATGTGATGGAGACCAAGAGCACCACAAGTCACTCCAGAGTGTTTTTGTGACGCAGCAGTAATGAACCCTCCATTTTGAGGTTCATTAATGACACAGTTGTATTAATTGTGGGCTGTACCTTAAAATAATTCCCTCTGTTCCAGATGCACTTAGCCAGGTTGTGTCAGCTGCTTTGAGATTGTAATTGGATTAGCTGCTCCCAGTGAAGGACAGTTCTCCAGTTTTTATGGCAGCTGACCTGTCTCATACACTGAATGGAGTTCTGTGGCTTTTTGGTCAGAGACTCAGTAAATTAAATCAGTCAGATTAAAGTAGGCTCTTACTGGTAACGTGTTCTGTGGGTGCCTCCTGTTCTCATATAAAACATGAAGAAAATAAAATTTTATATACTTGAAGGAGTAAAAAAAAAAAATCTTACCCTGTATAACTCCCTCCCTTCCCTCCCTTCCCTCCATCATAAAGATAGTTGCCAAGGACATAACATGTCCTTTAAAATGCAAATTATTTAGGAATGAAGCATCTTTCTACAAAGATACTTACCTCTTCAAAGAAGCTTCTTTGAAACAAAACTCTGCAGATACCATATATTATTTCAGGGGAGCTTGTAGGAGTACCTTTAAATCTTTCTCCCATGATTTCCATAGAATTCATGGTAGATTATATTGCAGGATATGTTATTTTTTGTGCAGATTACTAGAAATTGGTTAAAAATTTAATAGATACAGTGAATCTGAGTGGAGTTCTTACCTCCCTCAACATAAGAATGGAAATATTTTGACTGACAAACTCTCTTTCAGAAAATTGTCTGGTGCAGATTCTCTCTAGATGGCAGTGGAGCTCTTTCAGTAAAGATCCTGCGTCCTTCCCCCACCCTCTTTCTATTTCTTCTGGAGACTCATTTTCAGCTGTATTGCTCTATGATTTAACAGGGCTTTGATGCTGTGAGATGTTGGCGGGCACAAATCAGACTTTCTTTTCTAAAAGGATAATATACTGCTTTTTCAAAGTCAATTAACACTTAGGGCAAATGAAATGGGGAGAGCTAAAGGTCAATTACTAAAGGATGGCCACAAAAATTTTTCTGGTTTACACAGCATTCATCCAGGGATTGCAGATCAGTGGGGAAAGAAAGGAAATAGTAATTAGCTCATTTGATTTCTTGATGGTTACCAGCAAGATAGTTAAATACAGCTTATCTCTTTTATTGCTATCAAGTGTGACTGGTGCTAATAATCATTCTGACCAGCTCCAGACCATGCTTTTTCAAGGCAGTGTACCTCCATCACAGTAGCTGCGAGGTTGTTGTGGCAATTTGTGCACCAGGCAAAGGTTAGCAGAGAGAATAGCTTTAATACTTCAGGTTTGGAGTGGAGTTAGTAAGCTTTGCGTGTAAAAGAAATATTGTAGCTGGACAGTCCAGCTATTAAACAAAGAAGAGCATTAACGGAAGGGAGACTGAGTGCTTTTTTCACTGTCATTCATCATCCTGTTTAAAACAAGCAGGTAAGTTAAAACTTGGCCTTTGGAGGTCTGTGGTGCACTTTCATTGGCTAACCACCAGCTTAGTTTTCATGTCATGACTGTGATGCTGTTTTACAGGTGAACCACTATGGATTTAAAGATTTAATCAGACAGGACTCCAGCTGCTTAGGTTTATCTGTCTTCATGTTGCTCATCTGAGTCACTCTGGCATAAGTGATGCAACTGAGTAGTGTGAGCCACAAACATCTAAATCATTTTGAGATATATGCCTTGTTTAGAAAAAGGAGGTTCATGTCAAAAGAGCATGCAGCTTAAAGGATCCTTCCATAAAAGTAACAGTAACCCCACATTTAAAGGACCATTCATAACAAAGTGAGGTAGCAGGTTACTCTCTTGTCAGTTTAATGGTGACTACATGTGAAAATGGCCAGCCTTGAATCTGTGCTCTCTGCTTTCCTTCTGTGTGTCAAACAGCTTTCCAGACAAGATTCACGCTTGAGACTGCAGTCAAAGTTCATTTCTTTCTATTTTAGAATAACTCTGAGGAGTTTATTAACCTTTTCCTTTGTGAATAAAGAGTTTCTGTTTGCACTTACATGAAAAGAAAAAAAGGCCAGTGTTACAGGCAGCAGGAGATTATTTTAGGCCTGACTATTCAGAGGGCTTTGCAAGACCATGAGGGTCAGGCAAAGCAGATAATGAGCAATTTCTTTTGTGGTAAATTATTATTTGGGATTCTGAATGGGTCTTTAACTTGTGTGGGAAAATACACTGTGTTGCACTTGCATGTAGGTAGTGACTTACTCAGCAGTGTTCATTTCAGTGTCTGAGACAGCAGGAGAAGTAATACGAAGTGCTGGGCCTAGAAGTCGTGCCCCCTTGTTTTCTGGCGTGTCAGAGAGGCAGACCCCTCCCCAGCAGTGAGTACGAGTCTGTAGTTCGCTGTCTGCCCTCACTACCTGCAGCCAGCAAGCTTGATCCTTTTGTTCTCAAAGCTCAGCAGCTCTGCTCTCTGCCGCAGGCACAGCGGCACAGTGCCAAAATTTGTTTCCTTGAGTTTACCAAGGCAGGATCAAATGGGGATCACTCTTCTTCCTACAGCTACAAACTGTATCCCACTTGAAGGACATACGTAAAGTTTTGTCATGGCAGTGGTTGCTATTTTGTTGATACCCTTGCTAGCTAGAGAGCAGAGAGGCGACACGTTGGTTTGCCTAGCTCAGTCCAGTTCAAAGAGAAATGTTTTCCTGGCAAACACGCATCCTTGCTGTCTGGGTGCAGGGTTTTCCCTGGACAGACATGCTGCTGGAAAGTTGGCAGGTAGGCGCTGTAGCTGTGGAACTGTAGGGCTATTTTGGCAACGTGTCAGCATGTAGCAGACACTCGACCAAATTTCTGGGCGGGTTTTATAGCACATGTAGTCTAAGTGCTTCTGTGGTACATTTTACTCTGATTTCATGTTTCTCTTGTCATATCTACTTGTCTTGCAAGAGGTTTATTTGGGGCAGACAACAGGATATTT
This sequence comes from Donacobius atricapilla, assembly GCA_013397315.1. NCBI lineage: Eukaryota > Metazoa > Chordata > Aves > Passeriformes > Mimidae > Donacobius > Donacobius atricapilla. The sequence continues at coordinate 869,712 of WBMY01008674.1, forward strand.
TTGGACTGCTGAGCACCCAGGAAACCAGGGCAGGTTCACTGAGCACATTCAGCTCAGTTGTCCTGTGTCTACAAACTGATCTGCAAACGTAACAGAACACAGTGCAAGTGACACGCATTGTGAAGAAATCACATTTGTCTTAATATCCTGGAAAAACGACAGCTTTGCTGAGGTGGCCTCAGGGTTGTCACTGTAATGACCCTAGAACAATTCTGGGGAGCGGCCTTCAGTGTGTGAACCATGTTACTGCAGTATCTCTGCTGCTGGGGAGCAAGAAAGTCCAGCTGTGTGCCTGTAGATATACATAGAGGGAGATACTCTTCCTCACAGTTAGTAAAATTGTGGGACTGACTCTCCTTCCTCCCTTTTATGAACTTACTTTTGTTCTCCACTGAATGAGACAGCATCTATCCTGAACTAATAAAGAAAAAGGAAATTTGGATGCGACTTCTGTATTCGCAGCTTTGAATTGGTAAGCTTGTGAGAACAGCTGTTCTTTACTTCTGCAAAATCAGGAAACGCAGAGATGAGCAACAATAAAAAAAGCCCTGGGTGATCAAAAACAGTCCCTAAAGCTTTGTGTATAATGTCATTCCATCTGAGCCAGCATCCATTGAAATAAATGATAGCTCCTTTTCTCTATTGTCGACAGAAACAGCTTCAGGCAAAATTGGCAAGGTATGTTAGACCACGGTTTCCCAGTGTGTAATGTTTTAGGGAACTCACTTTCCCACCCAGCATATAGAGGGTGAAATCCACTGTTTTACATAGAGTAAGCAAGGAGGCATAGATAAATTACAAGCTTTTAAATTATTGGTATCGATGTATAGCAGGAATTAAAACATGAAATCTTTCCTTACAAGCTGATGCCATGATTCACTTCAGGCAATCTATCCTAACAGATGCATAAAGCCCAGGATGGTTTATGGCCATTACCATTTATGACTCTTCATGGCCCTTCTCATGACCCATTCAGATCAGAATCTTTCAGAAAACATGTGTTTTATTCTGGAATCCAAACAGTCATGTAGATGTAGAAAAGTGATTTATGCTTAAAAAAAAAAAGTCTGCAAAAAGTCAGTTAGTAATGTATTTGCACTCTTTGTCTCCTCGATCCCTGGAAATAGGGAAATAGACCTGAGCAATGAATGTGTGTTCATGAGATATTTCATACATTTCAGTATTTACAGTGGACTGTAAAGAAAATGAGTTTAAAATAACAAAATTAATATTTCATTCCTCTTAATTTGATAGAGGGGTTTTTCTCAGCTTGACAAGGCTCACTAATAAATATGCTTTTCTGGTTGGAAAATATTTCTTCCATTTTTATTCAGGCTATGAAAAAAAAGTGTTTTTGTCCCTTGGAATATGCTCCCTGATGTTTCTTGCCTCCTATTAATAGAATTATTGTGAAAGGATACCACGTGATTATTGGAAATTATTGCCTGTGTTTTGGTGGATATTGGGCTACTGTGGTAAGGTCAGTAGGAATCAAGAAAGCACACAGAACTTACATCCTTTTTTTTGCCACGTAGAGGGACCCTGGAGGCCGGTTCTTCAGGAAGCTGTACCTACAGGAGACATCTTGGAGGATGGTGACGGAGAACATCAAGGACTGAACGTGTTTAAGGAAAGTGAGTTTATGGAGAAGGCTTTTGGTAGTTTGTTTTCCTTGGATGCATCTAAAAGACAGAAAGGAGAGACTTTTTTTCTCCCCGTTGGTGTTTTTGTTTTTGTTTTGCAGACAAACCTGAAAAAGAGAAGGGAAGAAATTTCAATGGGGAAATTCATGGGAATATTTTTGTCATCGTCACATGATACAACCTCCAGTAGACTGTTCTTTTCTGTAATGAACATGAATGTAAAGGGGAACTGAAGACCCTTATCAGCTGTAAAGTAAGATTTAAATAAAAAATGAGCTTCATCTTTTGTTCAAGTCAGTCCAAGAAATTGTTTTTAACCTGTGTGGAAAAAAGCTCTTGATGTATTTATATGCCCCGTGGCCAAGAGAACATAAAATACAATTGGAATTTGGAGCAGTTCATTATTTACTCATAAAATTGAGTTCACTGTGAGCCACATATTGAATGATGCTGGATTTATCTTATGGAATTCATGCAATGTTTATAACTTGTTCCCTATGGAATGAGTATTAAGCAAGGGAGTTAACCATACCTTCCTCAACCAGATACAAGTTAGTTTCAGAGGGTGAAAGCGTGTATTCCCACACTGCTGAAGAAGAGATCGATGACCTTCTTTCTTGACAAACTTAAGAAAATCTGTGAGATAGTTCATTTATGTTACTCTTAGCTGGGTGTTACATATTCCATCGTGTGTTTGAAAACAAAGGGAGGAGTGTTTTCCTCGCGTTTTCCTCGCGTCTTGTTTTGTACCATAAAGAATGATGCGCAAGAGAATGTAGGTTGTGTCAGGCTCCTTTCAGATTCAAAATTTCAATATTATCTTCTGCTACAATGGTTTAATTCAGAGGAGTCTTCTTTTGGTAAGGGATTTGTATCTCTTTAATGAAACTGAAGAGCATGAAATGTGGTTTCCCTCCTTTCAAATGAGGCCAATTTTAGCAAAATAAAATGAGACATGAATAAATTGTTGAAGTCACAGTGCATGAAATTAAGAGAGCTCTTGACTATATTGGCAACAAGTTTTCTCTCTAGTGTTTTGATGACCATACAGCTAAGTGGTTGTGGGCTAATTGTGAAGAGTGTGGTTTTTTTCTTGTTTTGTTTTGGTTCCTGTGCCAATGACAGATGTATTGGCTTCAAGTTATTTTGCAGATGCTACGGTTGTGATCCCACAAGTGCCTTGAGGCAGGTGAAGCTCCAGCCAGGTTTTCTGTGTATAGAAGCACGTGCTTTTTGATTTAAATATCCCTCCTTGTAATGCCTTGGGAAGGCTGACCCTAAATAGAGACTAGACCAAGCTAAGAGAATAAAGGTATTTATTAAAAGGCCTTTAAGGGTACACCTTGGGCAGGACAAGAGCCTGACCGAGGCTACACCCGAGGGGGACCCAAAATGGTCACAAAATGGACAACCAGTCACGAGGTCTTGCCAATTTGTAAGTTTTGGTCCATTTGCATGTTGGGGTTTCATTGTCCAATTACAGCTTCAGGTTATGAGTTCGCATCCTTCTTGTTTTCTCTCTTCGGTCTACCATTGTTTATGCTTTTGGGCCTGAAAGTTATACTCATTGTCCTTGGTCTCCATCAGGAAAACGATTTGTTTTGTCTACTGACTCTCTGAGGAGAGCTTACTAATCCTTAATATGAGGTTTAGAACTACACCCCTAAGCAGCACAGAATCTGAAAAACATGAAAGCTAAAGCTTAAGGCATCATTTCCTCTCTTTAGAGGTTTGACAAGGCCTTTTCCTTCTTGTGTCTCCATTCTAAATATCTACTACTAAAGGTATTTAACAACAGATAAGTATCTAACAATAGTAAACAACAAACAATAATAAAAATTTAAAAATGATAAACATCTAATAACAGATAAATAGCTAATAGTAAATAAAGGTATGATATTGTAATAGTAAATAAAGTTATGGCAGGCACGTATATTGAAATCAACAGGGCTCTGCACAGCCCTGTGTCTTTTCTTGGACACAAAGAACTGCATACACAGAGCTATTGGTCTGGATTTTTGAAAATTTTTGATGCAGTTGTGAGTTCCTTGTCCTGTATGTGTGATCTAATGCAATGCAGTGGGGTGAGGAAACCTTGGTGAAGGGCAAACACCCACCCAGCGTCTTTCTCACTTCACTTCCTCAGCAGAGCAGGAAGAAAAATAAAAGAGGATGAGAATGCTGATGGGTCAAGCTGAAGACAGGGAGACCACTTAGAAGTTAGTATTGCAAGGAAAGGGACCTTAATAGATGCATTTCTGGAATTACTATTTTATTGCCAATTTAAATAGAGTCGTTAGGAAAAAAAGGACAAGTATTACTACAATACCTGCCCTTCCATATCTCCCAAGCTCATCTTTGCTTCTTTATTTTTCTACCCCTGCACAAGGAGGTATATCAGGTTCTGAAAATTTTCCTTCAGAATTGCCTCCCAAAAAGAGCTCTGCTTTTTCTGAAGTAAATCACAGAGTACCCTCAATGTTCTCTAGCAAATTTTACACTCTTCCATGTCTTCTGGAGATTCAAGAATGACAGAATTGTGCAGGAAAAGAAGAGCGAGAAATTAAAAGGATTTTTTTTAAAAAAAGGCCTTAAAATGGGTGAATAAAATCAAATTCAAATAAATTCAATAGGGTAAACAGTGAGAAAGTGAGAAATTAAACATTCTAAGAATTGAAAACAAAGACGCAGTAGATTTCAAAATTCTACCTTTTTTTGGACTATTTCAGATATATTTTTTAAAACAGAAAGGAAGTCCTGATTTTCTGCCACCAAAGAAGGGAAAAAAGCACCAAGAGATGCTTTAATGAATAGAGCACTAATTTTGAATGAGTACTCATCAGAACACAAGACAGTTCTAGCATTTTTGCAATATAGAACATTTCTGCTTTAAAGAACATTAACAGGTGTCAGGTTTTTTTTGAATTGCAACATTTCCTCATTCATTCAGAGCTGGGTGTGTGTCTGAGCTCTGTTTCAGAAAACTAAAGGAAAAGTTTCATATTCTTGATCACTGTAAACGTGTGATTTAGGAATCCAATGTTTTTAGCACTATATTAGCAATATAATATTGCTATTGAACTTCAGACCCAATGACTTCAGTGGTATTGAAGTGCTGTGCTGGTTTGGGATCTAAACCACAATTTCCCTGAAAGCAAAGGGAATATATTGTTTTAGCCAACTGAAGATCTGGCCTTAAGTGCACACAACCATACCTATTTAAATCAAAATCCAGTGTCTCTTGTGGAATTCTGATGGTTTTAGAGATACATCTCCAGCCATGGTTATACAGCCACAATTTGTCTTGGTGTTCAGCATAAGAAAGACTTCAAATTTAAATTATTCTTAAACCTGTTCTGTATTGTTGTAGGCGGAGAGGATGGGGAAAAGACTAGCTTTTCTTGGTGAGGGTGGAGTGGGAATCTCTGGGGTGTGTAAAGAATGTGGCAGAGAAGAATATAATTTGTTCCTCTAGTTTAAACATCTATCAGTGTAAGCTTGACTGTAATGCGGTAACTAAATGGCAAATCAGAAACCCCTGTCAAAAATGCTCAATCTTGGACATTAACTATCACTTCATGTAAGAGGAAAATGACGGTGGATCAGAAATACTGATGCATAAGAAGGGAACTAATTGTGATTTCTATGGGAGGATTGCCAGTTTGCAGGATTTAAATTGCATGCAAACTGGATTTTACTTCTCTAATTGAAGATGTGTTGCCTTAGAGGCTTGACTTGACATTGACAAACTTCAACAGAATACAAAGACAGGAAAATGGGCTTTTGTTTGCCTTGGAAGTGATTAACAAACTCATACTGTGATGTTCCTTTTATTCCTAGGAAAGTCAGTGGGATGATAAGGTTACTTCTGTGGGAGATTAAAGGTGCCAGTTACACAGTGGTGGTAAGAGGTATTGAAGCACAAACAGGCCGTGCAGAAAGACTCCCATTTCCCAGAGAAAACCCTCTTATTTTGCAAGACTATAACAAGTACAAAGGAGGATTTTGGAGTGATGATATTCATGAGGTTTTCTTTTTAATGAATAAAATTCATTCCAGAGAAGACATAAGTTGTCTGATTGATTTTATTATTTAAAACCTTTTGCACATTAGATTAGAAGTTTTGCATGTATTTAGCAGAGCTTCATCCTGCATAGACATAATTTGGGAATCACATCATTTTTTGAGACTATATAGGAATGTTTATTACTCATACTTATTAAAATATGGTATATGTTGCTGATTAATGGGCTTTTTCTGCTTTTTTCTTTTTTCAAGGACCTTGTATATTTTCCTTTCTCAGATTTGTACATAATGTTGAGCTTCTGTTAATAGTCACAGATTTGTACATAATGTTGATCTTCTGTTAATAGTCAAATGGCAGAATAGATTTCTTCTACATCTGGTAGGATCACTTATTTTTTTCAAAGGAATCATTGCCAGGTGATACAAGATGGTATAATTTCTAGGGGGTGAACACTGTCAATAAAAGTTAAGGCATGATATAAGAAGATAAAAAAGATTGTGTGAATTCTAAAAACATAGTGCTGTTAGGTCAAAGACACTGTCATTTTGATATGGATAAGCCAATGCTGAGATGTCTTTACTGAAGCTGGTTTTGAACAGAGTCAAATTTTTTGGTTTTGTCTTTAGATGCATGTGACAGAGTATCTTACTTATTTTTATTACTTTATTATATATTTATTTTTATAGTAGAACTATCCCTTGGTATTATTTTGCTACTGCTTTATATAGATAAGCAAATTACAGGAACTTTTTCAAGAAAAGCAAATGCTCATGTTAAGAGAAGCGTAGTCTCTCCTAGCCTGGGGTCTGGAGATGCAAGAATTCCTTTCTCTTCTAGGTCACACACTCAGTTTCTTCTGTTTATTTGAGAAAGGCGGGAGATCAGCCAGAAATTGCAAGGTAACCCAGATTTTCAAGTGGCAGTTTTGAGAAATGAACAACAGTAATGTGTTTTCGAGACCATGGGATGATAATGGTTTAGAGGGTTTTCTAGAGGATTTTTTGTAATAAAGATATGTTTCCCTACTGTAGTCCTGAGATTTATATTGGCAGTTTCATCACCTTGTTCTGTCCCTCTTCTGGACAGGGAGAGAAATATCTGTAGATAGTGAGGACCTGTAACACAAAGTAATGCAGGGCTGGTTGCCCAGCACATGATTTTCAGCTGACTGCAGCCAAGGATGAATGAGTGCATTATTACTGCCCTGTCTAAAGTCAATTTGCATTTATGAAGTAGCAGAACCAGACATGGTCTCAGGATGACTGTTCAGTTGTGGGGTGCACCAACAAGGGCTTCAGCGACTGAGCTGTCACAGATCTGATTAAATCCTAGGGATTAAAAAGGCTCTAAGAACCTTGTTATAGTTTTATGAAGATCGGATTTTTTTCTTCTTTACCTGAACTGGTTTTCACTATACCCTGTGTGTAATCCTGTGATCTCTCAGTTTGCTGAGCCTCAAGTATGAGCAACCCTTAGGTTAAACATACCTTATTATAGACTGAGCTCCGCTGAAGTATTTCCTTTAACTATAAATGATGAAGAAAAGACAATTCTGGAGCAGAACCCCTTGTTTTTTCAGGGCAGCACATGGTGTACACATCTGTTACTGTTACTAAGCCAAATAAAAAAGTCAGCGCAATAATATTGTGAGTTAAAAAAAAAAAAATTCTTAAGTTGTTCAATGTGCCTATAAAGATTATGTGGTTGTATTATATTGTTTCATGCTGGAAGAACTTACTGTAAGTACAAGTGCCCCTCTAAAATAAAATACTATTAGAAAAGGCACTTGATAGCTGCATAAAAAAAGTTATCTTAAAAAATAAGAATACAGATGCAAATAGATGGTCTGCCAGCTTCTCACATAGGAAACCGTGAGTGTGACAGGTCTCCATACTGTAAAACAAATCAAAACGTAGCACAATACATTCCTTTTGAAAAAATTATTTGTTTTTGGTGGTTTTTTTTTTTGCGTTTATGCATGCCTTCAAAGTAAAATAAGGAAAAATGAAATTTATTTTGGCCACAGGTAATAATCCAAAGATTAACGTTTTTCTTCTTAAAGCTCTGTCCTAGGGTGACTCTATGATGCTTGTATCCCCAGCTGTCTGTTCTGTTTATGCTGGATATTAAGTTCTGCACCTTTAAGTCTGGTTCTGAGAGCAAAGGGGGTGAGAACAGAGAGAGGTTTTCTTGTTTAATATTATTAAATTTTTATGCTTGTGAATACTTTGCTTGTTAAATAAAGAGGTTTTTCTAATTTTCTCGAAGGAGGCTTATCTCCCAAACGAGGTTGGGGAAGGGGCCGCTTGAATTTCCTTTCCAGAAAAGACCACTTCAGAAGTTTCCTCCCAAAATTTGCCCTAAAGCAGGACAAGCTCCTGCAAGCAAAGAAGAGAGATCTTCTGTAAATATGAGATTTCATGTCAGCAAAATTTGAGATTTTATTTATATTTATCCAAATAATCTTTATCCAAAATGGGAATAATTTGTACCCATAATAATAGGTTGTAAAATCTTTGTTGTTTCTTTAGGTAATATCCATAATTTCTGGGAACTGTTGTAGTTTCAGGGGAAAACCCAGCAAATACAAAATATAGAATGACAAAGTAAGAATTATGCACCTTATATAAATTTTACAATTTAATTGACATGCTACTCCTGCATCTACAGCTTAGCATATTAATCACAGATAACACTTTTTATAATCTAAATTATATTATGATAGGTTTTAAGAGTGCAAGGTGATGATTTTGTTGAGAGCCTTACTTTGTGTAAAAATATTTGTTTTTCTAAAATAATTGGATTATGGGTCACTTCCCAAGAAGGGAAAAAAAATCCCTCTAGCCTCTTCGAAGGAAATGGATACTTAAAAAATAGCAGAGAGAAATTATGCATCTAATCCCTTCCCACACCTAGGTTGGATTCCCTTGACTTGCACTGAAAGAAAACATTGGCTTTCTGACGGTAAGAATTGAATGTGTGCTACTTCCTTCCCATTCCATTTGAAAGAGAATATATTGATTTCTTACGTTGCCATAACTTCATTTAGGTATACATTTTTTTAGCTCTTTGAAAGATAACTTTTGTAATGCAGATGTTTCCCTGAACATCTTTTTTTTTTTTTTTTAAATGACGCAAGCTTCTTTGAAGATTTTTTGCTCAGTTGTTTGGGACTTTTGAGGTTAATAAAAAAAAAAAAAGGAGGCTGAAACTGTCTGCTAGTCACTTGTTTATTCTTTTTGTTTGGGAAATGCAAATGATTTAGTGTCTGTTGGAGACTCTGTGTGTGCCAGGTCGTATATATTAGGTTGGTACTTATTGCAACATGTAAAAAAGCAAAGTTGTTTCACTTTGCCTCAGCTTCTAGATTCAGCAAATGAATTATAATGCAGGTCACGTAGAGTATGGACCTTTAAGTGAAAGTATATTTCAGATAGAGAAAAGAACCAAGCCAGTAATTGGAATCCAATTTACCATGCGTTGACCGCAGCCAAGGAATTTATTAAGTCACTGTAGCAGTATAGCACAGCAAGATCACATTTGTTTGACATTTTGGCCAAGTCTGACAGATGTTTTCAACTCATTGTCAATCTCAAATATGTTTTAATGAGTTTCAAGTGGCCAGAGCTCCCCACTGCATATGTCACTGTTAATGAAACCATGAAAAGAATCTTTGGGGCAATGACAGAATGAAAAATTCTTTTGAGTAAATTGTGTGTCAGAAGAAATGCTAACTAGTGCCACAAGTGCTGTTCCAGAGGATGATCCTCACCTTTTCAATAAGCTGAGCTGATGCAAAATCAACTGGGTTTATGGGACTACCCCAAATTATAGAAGCATTTGATTCTCAAAAATACAGGTGAAATGTCAGAAGACTCATTCAAGGTTTTCTGCTCATTCTTGTTTCTATACTACTCAGAAAAAACATTTGTGGAGCAATCAATTTTTCTGCTTCCACATCTTTGTCTGGGTACGACACAGAAGCATACTGACATAGAAATAGCAACTTTTTTTTTTTATGTTGGGCTGGAAAGAAATGTTGTTGACCCTTCAATTGCAAGAGTATGGTAGAGTCAAAATAGATCAAGTGGAAAGCGGTGCTTGGTAGTGCTGGTGTAGTTGAGATGCAGTGCAGAGCAGATCAGTGACATGACTGAAATACAAGGGGCGACCAAGGGTGGCAGCCCATGCTATTCCTCATTGTGATAAAATTTGTTTAATTCTCTGCTGGCCAAAAGACGAAACCAATGTAAAATGAGTTTTGGGCAAACCCAGTTTGGGAAGATTATCATGAGTAAAGTAGACCTATGTAAAAACTGGGGGAGTGATTGATTGACTCTTTTTATTACAATAACCTCTTAGTTTTCCATCTGCCCAAATGAATAGATTTTTCTGTTCTTTCTAGCTCTTCTTTTTTTGCACAACATATACAATGTTAGAAGTCCAGTATGTAATAGGATATATTTTGTAATATGATGTCTTGAAAATTGAGTAAATTTGCAAGAGACCTCTTAGTATGCTGAATGGAAAAGTTCTTTTCTTCTATTTAAAAAAAGAGCATGTTTATCCCTGAGAGAAGATAAATTTTGAACACAAATCATTATCTTCACTGTTCAGCTAGATGTGAGTATCAATATATCATTTAACTAATTTGTTAACAGCCAGACTGAAATACCATGGAATTTCCCAGTGAAATCCCAAAAAACAGGTTCTGAAATTCATCATTTAGAGGTCTATTAGTTCATCTGTCAATTACAGTAATATTATACTTCATGTATATGTAGTTTTGAAAAAAGAACTTTGTTAAAATACAGCTCTGTTTGGGCAGTTTCCTCTTTTTTCTTCTCACAGTTTTTTGTGGGTTTTTTTGGTGTTTTGGTTTTTTTTTGGTGGGTAGTATTTTTTGTTTTCTATGTTTCTTTGTCACCTGAGCAACTCATACACATGGTGAAAAACTTCATAATAGACAGAAGAAAATGTTTTGGAAGGATGAACCTGTAGGTTCTTTATTAATAATCTTTGTTGTCATACTGGTCAAGGTATTCCTTGTCTAATGGATTTCAGTATTGACAAAGGTATAACATTCAGTTTTATGTAAGATTTGCTTGGAATTGAGCATGTTCCAAAACATCCTTTTAAAATGTGATTAACTCACAGTGCTATCTAGAAGCTCTGCCTACTTAATGACTGTAAAATGTCAGGGCAAGGAAGAAGGAATTTTCTGGGGAAGAGAAGATGGCCAAAGCACTTATTGGTTTAAGGATCGCATTAAAAAATCATGCCAAATGGACCTGTACTTAAATATTTTTTCAGAATATTTTTGCTAATACCAAAACCAAGAAAAGGGTTTATTTTAGTTTCTTTAATTAGTGTCTAAGTATAGAAGGATATAATTTAAGAAATTACTGTATACATTATTAGATGATGTAACTTCTGTATTAGGTATTATAATGTCCCTGGAAATTGTTCCTTAAACCAAGCTCCTTAAGAATATGGCCATTTGGCTGTCACTTATGTCAAACTTGTTTAAACTATATAACACACTTTTGGACTTTTCTTCTTCCATCATATTATATGAAGCACGCCCTCTTCATGGCTGGGGAACATGAGAATGAGAAGTACATGACAAGGGGTACTGCGTAAATCCATGACACTTCATTGCAGCCAGCTGCAGTGGAGAAAATAAACAAATGTTGAAGTGGTTGCAGCAGGTTTGGAAGTAAGAGGACAAACAGGGAATAGGTGCTGTTTCCAAATTTTAATATTCTACTGCATAGGAATTAGTAACGACATTCTTAGGTAATCACAACCTATAAAAATCAAGTACACAATTTATTATTTTGTCTTCAGCCCAAAGACAAAAGGACAGGTTTCCAGTCTTTCAAATTTATTTCATTGCTCTGTTCACCTGTTCAGATTCTGTTAAGTTGTCTGGAAGGCTTGCACAAAAAAAGGCAAGTAGCTTTTTCACCACCATAATTCAAGAACAGTATGTTCTGACTTACTTGCTGTGAAAGCGTATCTCTGAGAAATTCCGCATTAGAAATCCGGCTTCGTGTCGTCACTAGAATAAACCACACTTTGTGCTTCAGTTTAGAAGAAGAAAACCCAAGCATTTTCTTGAGAAGGCCCTGGTGCTTTTGAAACATGTGCTGATTAGTCGTGGTGTGTCACCAGCTGGAACTACTTGAACTAGAGAGCACTTTTTATTTTTCAACTCTTCTTTGGTAATTGGCAAGTATATTTTCTGCTTGTAATCAATGACTTTTATATTCTGAGTAATATTTTCAAGTAAGAAGAAATATTATAACAGCTAGAGAAGATATTGATTTTTAAGTAGAAAATACCCTTTCTAAATGTCACTCTAGATGGCTGAAATAAAAAGAATATCTGAGACATCACTAATATGGCCAACAGACCTGTCACTTAGTAAAATAATGAATATGAGTAAATGTGGTTCTTAATTTGTCATCTCTATGAACCATGGCACAAGAGACAAGGGTAGGATCAAAGGAGGCATCGCATACCAGTCTCCTGAGCTAGTAAGTGGAAAAATCCTGACTGGGTGTTGCACAACAGAGCATCGGGAGTTCTATTTTGTTTTAGGAAGAAAAGTGGAATGGCAAATATAATTTTTACTATACTGAAGGCTAACAGGTAGTTAACAGCTCGTGGATAAATATGTGTTGCTGTACACTTCTAGTACATCACAGCTGATGTTACTTCAATCAATCCGCCATGGTCTTTCTGAGCACCATAACCTGTATTTCAAGTGGTCCTTGTCAAGAATACATTCTTCTAACTACTAATGGAAATACAAGATGAAGAGTAATGGGAGCAAATTTCTTGGAGGTACTGTGTCCAGCTGAGAGCCTGCTCAGTTTTGTAGAGGTCAAGAGAAGAGCCAACTCTGTTTTGATTACTTTTTTTTTTCGTCTAAAAAGCTATCTGGCTGTAATGTATCTTTGTTACCATCCAGAAGAACTAAATAGATTTTTTTTTTCCTGTTTATAAACTTTGCCTTGTGAAAGCTCTGGCCAAAGGAAGATGAATGAAAAATTTAAATTTCTTTTTTCTGGCAAGTTTGGAAATATCTTTGCATTCTTGAGAAAAAAGTTACTTTCTAAACTGATGGACCAGCAGTTTCTAGACAAGTAATGTGAACTTGTCCAGTGACACTGTTATTAAAGTCTTACAAATTCCAAAAATCTCAGAGGAAGTGGCTTGAAAATTATGAGAGATCTCATTCCTTGAAAATTATGAAGCTCAACACCTAGATTTTAAGGTGAGGCTTAAGGAGGCCTTGAAATCTGCTTACCAACAAAAACACCAAAGTGATAGCTTAGCACCCTAACATGTCCACAGCCTGGTTGCTGCATTTTGAAGTTGTTGGGGGTTAGATTTGGTTTTCTTTTTTTTTTCTATAGAATTTTTTCCCACAAAAGTCGCCAGGAGACTAATGGCTGGGTACTTAGGGGTGCTTAACCTAAACAATAGGAACAGCTAGGAAGGTGTAGCACGGGGGCTACACCCTTCTTTGGTCTCAGGGAGTTTTCTCTCNCCTGTCTTTCAAACCAAGACAGAAGTACTTGGAACACAAATGTGTTACCCCCCATTTCACTTCCAAGAGCTGTACACCCTGTAGCTGAATCTAGAAACTGTCACTGATTTTTTCAGCCTTCTCAAAATGAAAGGCATCAAGAGGATGAACCATTGAGTGATGACTCAGATGTAGATGATGCGAGTGATCACTCAGATGGTCCCTCCACGAGCAGACACTGAACAATTTTCATTTCCGTTTTCCATTTTTTTCATTTTTTCACTTTTTCTTTTTTTAAACAGAAAAGGGTGAGATGTCACCCTGAGTTTTTTCAGCCTTCTCTTCTGTTTCACAGTTTCATGTTTTGGGTTCTTTCTCACGCTCTGGTCTGTAAACAGTGGCAAATGTTTATCATAACTTCAAGGTAGTTTACATTCTTGTTCTTAGGGATATGGACAGCTGATGGACAGTTGTCTTGACCAATGGCATACAGAGAGGTGTCAACCTTCTCCCCCAGTCCCTGGCCTTTTGAGAGATACTATATATTGGAGTCAAACTTTCAAATAGAGGAGAGTTTTAGTTCATGCCTTCTGATCAAAGTGTGAGTGTGTGTTTGTGTGTGTGTGATATACTGTGTCAAGAAACTATGAATGTAGGAACAGCTGGTGAATGCACAACCCTTCAGTTCTCTCTAAAAGATGTTTCTGTAAGATTTAAGTGTTGTCATAAAAGATTTTCTCTGTAGCCCCAACCCTCTATTTAAAAATTGCTTCTGCCTAAATTTTATAGGAGGGAAGTCCGTGGCCCTGTGCTCCTGCTGAATATTTTATGAATGATAAACAGGAAAAGAAATACACTAATGATATACTTTGAAGGAACTGCTACATCAGCCCGTGTCCATTCAAGGGTACTTCCCTGAAAAAAAAGGTGACATATAAATTGCAGCCTATTGCCAGGCATTATTATAAATTTTAACCTGTGATGTGTATCCGAATTTCACAAAAAGAAATCTGTCGCTATGGTAGTGATTTTCTGCGTGAACAGCAAAGGTGATTTCCACTGAATTAGCATTGTCTGCACAGCTGGAACCAGATGACTGACAAGGGAAGATGGAGCATGCATGACCAATGATGTTTTGTGATCTGTAAATGTTAGTGAATCTCTTGTAACTACTGAGCAACTCCTCTGTTTGCTGTTCAGCAGCTTTGGTGTGCCTGCTCCTGTGCTTGCCAAACGTCTTGTCCTCTACTGACATGAACATTTCCGGTTTACTTTTATTTCTGTCCTTAATCTGAGGCTGGTTTCTAGGAAGCCATGACCTGCTGCAGATGCAGTGGCTATCTCAGAATGCCATTTCTTTTCCCTGTGAGTGGCTCTGTGCTCCAGGAAAACTACACAGGTGCTGCTTACCATGGAATGGGTTTAACCTTATTTTGAAGACTTTGTTGGTCTAGAATTTATGTAGTATATCAACAGAGGAAGACAGGCCCCCGAATATTCAGGAGACTCAAAATATTAAGACATCAAGAAGTGAAATCTCCTGCCTTTCTTCTTTGGCTCTCAGTATTAGGGCCTTTGCAATGAAGTTAAAGTAACTCAATAGGGTAAAGCTGGCTCATGACATTTAGCATTTTGTTTGAAGCAGCAGGCTGATGAGCATTTGAATATGTGACCATCTTGGATATGTAAGCTTTAGAGCAAAGAATTAATGATGTTTTATAACCTCAGTGGAAAGAAGCTTCAGTAGGCTGTGTTGAAAAACCTGCTTTTGATATCTGAAAATGGAACAGCCAAAGAAAGATTTAAAAAAAAAAAAATATGCTACAGGCTTCATCTTGCAAGCTTTCATGAAAAGGTGAGATGAAAGAGAGCAGATGGATTTATCTTTTTGCTTAGCAGCAAAACTACGAATCATATTCATATAAACAGATCTCTCAGCCAAATATAGCTTGACAGTAATTCTATAAGATTTATCAAGTCAAGGGAAGTGATTAGGTCTGATGTCAAATAATATGAAAATAGGATATCTCATGTGATTTCAGTATTTCAGACTTGAGTCCATTAAATACAATTTCTGATGAAAATGCTATCCTGTGTAGCAAAAATTTTCATTTTCATATATTCTTTACACTGATTCCAAATTCTTACACCATTCCAATTCTCATTTTCAGTAATCTTAAACGTTACTGAAATAATTTTTGGGGCATGGATAATATTGTGACGTGGAGTTTTTATGTGATGGTCAAGGTGAATTTTAAGCTTTTGAGACAGTTTTCGTGGATATAAATCCAAAAAGGTCTGTTTTACACATTAAGGCTATGTATACAATAGTCTCTTGAAAGGCAAAACCTTCAGACGAAACACATGGTGTAAGGTATTAAATAAGATACATAACAGTCTTGCTTTTGTCTTTCTATAACACCCAAAAGTAGGTCTGCAATGCCATTAAAAAAAAAAAGAGGGCATTTCCTGTTTCATCAAGACTCTCAGATATAATTCATTCTAGTGAAATCTCTCTAAGCCTCTAAAATGGCAAATTTCTATTTATTGAGTTCTACAAACCATCTGTTTAAATGGATCTAGATCCCCATGCACAAGCTTCTAACTCTTGTTGAGTCAGCAGGAATCAGATGCTAAAATGCTTTGGTGGATTTGACTTCTTTTAGAGGTTTCACTACATAGAGAATTCAGGGCTTAATTGTTTACCCAAGTCCTGTTTTTATGAGTGATTTAAAGGCAGCTTGAATGAAACAACAATAATAAACTTGCCTTCTCAAAATCACATATGTACTGAAATCCTGTTGATTTTACTGCAAGTTGGGTAGGTAAGTGACTTCTGGATGTGATTACTTTTAGATTTTTCATGTTAGTTTCCAGCACACATTAAATAAGGGATGTGTGGAAGAGTTTTATTGCTTTGTTTACTTGTATTCTCTCTCATTACTATTGTATTATATCTTGTACTATTTAAAGCACAGTGTACTTTTTGGAAACCTTTGCGTGGTTTGTGTAATGTTTGATTCAGCTATCACATGCCTCTGAAATGATTAATTGATAGCCCTAATGGCAGCACTAGAAGAGGAGGTCCTTGCTGATGAGCCTGGGAGATCAGGCCTGAGCACGCAGTGTGCAGTGCTAGGGAAGGTGTGCTGCAAAATCTCATTTACAAAAACATGGCAGGTGGGGACAGCTTGTGCACAAGAAGAGTACTGGGCATGCCAGGGAGAAAACTGGCACTAAAACCTATAGAAATCTACTTCAACTATTGTTGTTGAAATGCAAAAACTCTGCAAACTGAGTGTCCAGTTGTAGGAGCTCTAACCAACTTTTTGCAAGGTGGGGTTTTGCTAATATTACAATACCAAGTCATGTTTGTTCAGCTTGAAGCTGATGACTGTAATTTAGCAGGAAAGAAAAAGACACCAAATCTGGCGGGTTCTTTCTAATGACACTGAACTCAGGCAGAGTAATCTCTTCCCTAGTTATACTGAAGAATAAAAATAAAGAATTTTTATAATGGGTATGAAATCTGTGGGAACATGAATAGCATTAGTGATGTTAGGAGGGTTTTTAGGGAGAGAATGACTAATTGTAATCCTTCTCAGTGACCTCTTTCCCCATGGAAAAACTGTGTTATTAAGATCACATTGCTGTGTTCTAGGAATGGTATTCCCCAGTTCAGTGTTCCCACTGAAACCCTCCAAACCATCCTGGCCAGAACCAGGATACAGATACAAGCAAATTCCTCTGAGCAGGTTTCCAAACCATGCTCTCAGGGGGATGGTATTTTTCAAAGCAGATATGCCAAGTTATGTTCCTAAACGTTGAGTTCTAAATTGAGTTCAGAGTTCTAAATGAACCAAATAGATATGCTTCAATTTACAGTTTACGAAATTTCTCAAAAACGTTTCTTTCAGATGAAATATGGTCGACTTGGGAGAGCTTTTGTTTTTCTGGGACATATTACAGAATACTTTTGATCAGATGTTGCCTGAGAATTGTATGCTTGGCTGATACAGAGAGAAATAAGGGGGGAGGGGGAAACTCCCTGAGGACTTGAACTATATAGATAACAAATATTTTAATAATGTTATGATCCAGTTATTAAAATTCTTAAAGTGATGCCTCTGCCCAAATTAAGGTGCAAATGAGACAAAATGGCAAAATCAGTAGTGCAGTTTTTATTTAACAGCAAATTGTGCAGTAAAGAAAGATAGATGCGGGGAATAAGAGTACAGAGGGATATAGTCACCACGTGTTGGACCCAACCACTCGATGCAATTTTGATGCCTGATAGTCTGTGTCTCAACACACTAGAGGTAAGGAAAGCCCACCAAAACACCAAATTTCCATGGTTTATATTTGCTGGGGTTCAGGAGGGAACACACCGAAGAACCACCCCTGGGGTGGGGAGTTTCACACTGAGTGGTGTAATGCTGCTAATGAGGAGACACTTCAGGAATACTTGATGGTCCATGACACCTCCTAAGACACCACAGCTGCCTTTCACATTAGCAGTTGAGTCAATTATTTCCTATCAGCAGATATTAATGACTCCAAATATCTCACAGAAAGCCTTAATGCTTTCTATGTTTTGTACCAAGGAGTGAGGTGATCCTTTGTACATCTACTTGAAGATACCTGTATTTTGTTGGCTTATGATGCTTTTGGAAAGATTAAGATAAAATCATGATGCTAATTGTTAGTGATGTCTTGAATGAAGACAGAGCCTCTCAACCAAGACTGGGAATATTTGAACACAAATTTACCAAGTTACTCAGTGACAGTCTTCTTGCTTTGTGGTGTAGGTATAAAAGAACTTGAAAAACTAATGCTGCTTTTTTCTTAAGCACCCTCAATAGTACTTTGAAATGTAGGAGATTTGTCACTTTCAGAAGGCTTGAACCATAAATGAGTGACAAATGATCACAGTAGAGTTTATAAAGGAATAATTAATGGTGCAATATGCTGAAATGAATATGCGTGTCAGGCTGCAAATGCATTAATGGAACTATTATCTTCAGGAATGTCTTTCATGGTATTCTGAATATGGATGATGAGTACTTAGATCAATCTATTTTGTTGAAATTTCAACTGTGCTTTTATTTTCTTTTTTTTTCCTATATTTTTTTAAATATGTGATACAATCACTAAATTAATTTCCCTTTTAAGAGAATTCTTATGATCTCATTTTTACACATGCCATAATAATTTTCTGGAGATCAAAGACACTGATCATCAGTTAAAAGTCTGTAAGACTTTGTGAATTCCAGATCTTAGAAATGGTAAATGAGGAAATATTGGTATTTGTTGGTGAATTCTTGGCATTACAATATATTGTCCTGGACCTACATCGCTGTAGATGCCTTCTGAATTGTAAATTACCAATTTGACTTAGTAATATGTAACAGCAGATGTGAAAAATAAACAGCTGTACTGATAGAAAATTTTACTTTGCATATTCATCTCTTAGAAGCCCGCATAACAAAACTGTTAATAATTTATTTCCTGTCTGCAATACAGAAACCAAATTTTGAGTATCTGTTTTGCAGCATGGTGACTTTGCAATGCCAGCAAGTGGGTTATCTACCTTTGCTTTTTTTTTTTCATTTTATTTTATGCTTAAGCTATTCTTTCCAGTTGTCATAGAAGATTGTGTTTCTCTTTTTACATCCCCTGCAGTAACCTGTTAATAACAAACCCAAAAAGTAGGCCTGCCATTGGTTTACTGGGTTGTGTGAAAGTAGCTGTTGACAGGATACACATCTGCTGCCTAAAATGACATTTTTTTGGCAGTTTGACAGCTCTTTAATTCTTGTCTCCTTAAGCAGTACTGAGGTTCTCTGTGCACTACTGAAACACTACGTATCAGCCAAGTTTTGAATACTTACAATATGGTTGTTTAACATGCCCATGGTGTCATTTGGCAACTATTTATTTTATTTTGGGATTTTTGTTTTAATTTAATTTTAATACTGCTTAAGAGCATTTTCAGGACTTCTACAAGCAAAATCATTATCCAGAGCTTGGTTAACGTACATGGAAGGCACAATCAGAAATATGATCTCTCAAGCATTTCTGGTGATAGTCAGAAACTAATTCATGTGACAGAGAAAATGCGCTGGTCTAGCAATAGGTTGGGCGATCGAGATGTAAAAGGGCGATTTTGCTGTAAAGCTTTACTCAGAATAAATCTATCTATAAAGGCCATTTCTATGAATATATAAATTCACTTTTTATTTACATTTCCTAACAGAGGTTGAAAAGAAGCCAAAAATAAATAGCTTTTTTTTTTTTCTACTTGTTTCCCTTTATAGTTCTGCTCTTTTATTTATATCTGTTTATGAAGTTTCATAGCTTCCCAATGTTTACGTGAGAGAGATTGATGCATTGATCTATGGTATTTTGTAAAGCTGCCTTTTCTACTATGCTTTAGTTTTGCTCTTTAAACACTATGTTTGGGTCTCACCTTGACTATAGGTGTGCCGAGAGGACATAGGTTCAGCCTGGTAGAATGAAAATATCTGTTAATTTCTGAGTGGATGCCATGCATTTAAATTTTTGTCTTGTTCTTGCCTAGGTGGTTTTGTGTATTATAAGGACAAAAATTTTGACAAAATGTGTGTGAAGAGTTTTCACAGCAGTCATTAATATTAGGAAAAGTCATCAAGTCTAGTTAAGAGGTCTGTTTTCTCTAAGGTCCCTTTTGGGTTTTCATTGATTTGTTATAACACATGCAGAGGAAAGGGCAGAGGAAACATGTAATCTAATCTAATGTGGCAAGACCCGTTTGGAAGAGAGTGAAAATGATTTATTTAGCATAAAGGAAATGTAGCTGTGTAGAGAGTTTTACATACAGTAGTAGCTTGAACAGGTCTAGTTTTGCTGCTACTTTGGCATCTCTCTTGAAGTATAAGGCAGCTTAAAAAATAAAAAACCCAATTTTTGTCTCAGTGGAAATCAGTATGTTCAAAGTTGATGACCATGTAATCTGCGGACTGACAGATATTTTGACTCAGTGGAGATCTTTAGAGAGAGGAAGTGCAAGAACTTAAGAAGCCAGCATGTCTCCCTTCTCACATGGCATTATGAAAGAAAGGAAGATAATTTTGAAGTGATCTACAGTGGTAATTGTATGATATATCTCAACAGATTGAGATGTCATGTAGCAGCTCTGCTGAATTTAAATTGTTGGTATTGCGTGCAAGTTTTTGCCTTTTCTTGGAGTATGAAGAGTGAAAATGAGATGGCTAGGTGTCTAAATCACACAAATGACTATTTTATATGTCACTGTTGCAGATAAAAGTCAGTAACAGCAAATAAAACAAATGACCTAAAATACATTTTTAAATTAAATACTATTTTTTTTTATCTCCACTGATGACAGTTTAATAAGAGCGCTAAAATAACAGCATGCAGCTACTTATTGAAGCATGTTTTCACAGCAGTACAATAGGGAATAACTTGCTTTTTCCCTTTACTGCTACCAGAATTTAAAACACCCTGCATCCTTTACTTTAGGAAATTTAGCCCATGGAGTCTTAAGCATTTGAGGAACTGAGGGATATCTGCAAACTGTAACCAGAGAAATGACAGCTGACAAAGGAAAGTGTCCAGCTGCAATAATTTATCTTTTTTTTTAAAAAAGTCTTTGTGTTGCTGCTCAAAGAATCGGTTCTATTTCCCTTAAATAGGATTTCTTTGACAAGATATTTTCTTGTCAGGTGTGCACTAGCCAGAGAAATGAAGCTGTGTTCACCCTTCTGACCTTGTGTCTGCTGTTTAAAAGTTGCAAGTTAAATGAAAAGTTTACACTTCTTGCAAAGTTTTTAAAAGTTGGAGAAGTACCTGAGTGTAAATATTTTATTTTCAGTGCTTAGCATATCCATCTCTACGAATTGATTCAGTGAAGCAAATGTTTTTTAATATCCTTAGTGATGCAGGCCCAAAGTGTTGACTCTTTATTGCTATTTTGATCCATGCTGATCTCCTTTCCCACATACTCTTCCTTTTAATAGTACACTAAAACTTCATAGCCAGGAGGACTATTTGAGAGTTTTTTGACAGAATGCTCTCCATCACAATACAAATATATGAAGCTTAAGTATGAAAATGAGTATTGTCAAACACAATTTTTTGTCATTCATGGTTGGAAAGAAAGGTCTCTTCTAGAAAACAGACCATCATTTTGTGTCTTATGCATATGGCAGCATGCCTTCCCTCAAGGAAAAGGCTCCTTATGAGGCCATTTTTAAATTCACGTTACTTTGGTTATTTGGCAATAACTGAGAGTAGCTGCACTTTGAATTTGTGAGGCTGGTGTCTCTCTGTTTATTGTTTGGCATGAACATGTTTTGATGAAGAGTGTGGTTTGACTGAAACTTTGATTAAAGACTATTTCAATTTTGCCGAGTTGATTGCTTGGCAAAATGTCAGCATGAAATCAGAAGTTTAGGCATATAAAATAGCCCATTTTAAGCCAGTGGTGTAGAGTGGGTCACATTTAGCAATGGCTTAACTCTAATTGATTCCCTGGAAGTGCATTTAGGTTTAAGTTGGCTCATTATTTTAAGCTAAACCTGTGTTATTTGCATAGAGAGCATGGTAACCTCTGTATCACAGTTAAAAATGATGTAGAATGAGGTTCACTTGCCAAGAGTTTTTAGTTTTTTCTTTTTTTTTAATTCTTCCATTAGGGAATATTTGCTAACTGTGTTGGAGCTTTAAAGCCCAACTCTTTTATTTGAAAATCCTGGGCATCTCAATAGTGTTCAGATTGTGTTTTATCAATATTTCTTCAGTTTCAGGAGGTGGCTTTGGTACAGACCCTAAAATTTAACTATAAAATTTAACATATAGAGGGACATGTTTGGGAATCAATAGCACAAGGCCTGTGTGTCATGATTCCTTCTCAAGCCACAAGGTGATTAAGAGCATGGTTACTCTGACTGTTATCAGCATTATGTAAAGATATTTAATTTAAAATAAGTAGTATCATTATATAAAATGAGAAAGATTAAGTGTTTGTACAGCTACTGTGCTATGTTTTTGGTGCTCATTCCCATTATTACTAAGTAATTATCAATTATTTTATTTCAAATGACAATGTATTTATCCTTGTAGCTTTAAATGAGTTGTTCCTTGAAAAATTGTAATTTAAAGTATTGCTGATATTTTCATTAGGGCCACCAAAATCATGTTATAAATACATATCAGTTAAGAGATTTTTTGGTGGGCTTGAATAGTTTTTAAACTGGTCCGAGTTTCATCAGTGAATGAGTAAAGACAATGTAAAAGTTCTGTACACTGCTGTGGTGATGTGTGAGGAAATATAACTGCCTGTCACCCTGCAAGTATTCTGCTGTCTCGAGCTGGGACATTTCACGTGCTGCCCTCTATATTGAAATAAATTCTTTCTCTGGTTAGTGGTCTTTGACTTATGTAAGCAGAACCAAAAAATAAAGAAAAAATAATGATGTAAAGATGTTTAATAGCACTGCAAAGGTCTAAGAAACTACTGCAAGTGTGCATGCTAACCAAGCATGTATCAGAGAGGAGTGCATATATACAGTGCACAGAGTTCTGGGGAATAATAGAAGTACAAGTTTAATAGGCTCCTAATTAATTTTACTTGTGTGTAGTATTTATGGTTCTTTGTCACTTCTGTATTTATGTGACTTAACAGTATTGAAGCCATATTTTGTAAAAGATGATAGATAACTTTTTTTTCTGGTAATTCCTCTTAGTACTTTAATAAATAGAAAATGCAATGGGATAGCATCAGCCATTTCATTGATGACTTTTGATTTAGGAGCGAAACATTACCAAATGTGCAGTTATGGTATTTGACAAAAAACTGAATAAAAGAGTGAGACAAGCCCTTTCCTCTGGAAATAATGGAAAAATGCCAGTGGAATTCCTGGGGCAGGATGTTACCTCAGGTGCACTGGTTATCTTGCAAAATTCTTTTACAAATCTAGATTAGAGTCACAAAGCTTAAATTTTTGATATTTTCTTGGTGCAAGTTATGAGTGTGTCTCTGTGCAAGTTATGAATTTATGCAACTGTTCATTTGTGAAAGAGTTGTGAATGAGATTAATTTAAAATAACTGTAATTGTAAAATAATGTAGTGTTCTATAGACCTGAGCTTGCTAGAATATCTATTCTCTGTTCTGCAGCTGATATTCACATGGCAATGGAGTATTTGATGTCAGAGATTATTACTTTGTTTTCATATTTCAGCCAGATTTTACTTATGGCTTCTGAACACGTTTGCATTTGGGGTAGATACCTTTGCTTCCCTTAAAAAATTATGCAAAAAATGAATTAAAAAGTACCTCCAGACAAACTATATCTAATCTGTCAGAAAATATTCTTTGTTCCCTTGTGTTCTTCTAGCCTTCCACTGCCCTTCGCTCCCTTCCCAATACCTGATGTGTATATCGAGATCCAAAACACTTTTCTACAAATCTCAAGGAAAGAGAGCAGTTATGCAAAATAGGCTGGGAAACAGTAGGTTTCTCCTGCCTTTCTTTTTCTGTTTTCATCTTTATGATGCAAAAAGTTGAATTTTCTTTAGAGTGACTAAAAAACTATTTCATAAATAATTCTTGAAGGCACCAGGTATTAGCTTAGATAAATGGCCTGATTGACCTGAGAAAACAGTCTTGCTTTGAGACAAGGTTTATAACTAGGTGAAACCGGGAAGATCTTTGTCTTTTTTTTTTTTTTTTTTTTTTTCCTCCCCCTCCTGAAACAGCTTGTGGGTTTTTAATGCCGGTTTTGGGCTGACTTAAACTCTCGCCCTGTTATTGTATGTAAAGATAGTTCTCTTCTCCAAATTGTGAGGAGTATTTTTGTAGGCATTTCTCATGCATGAGAAGCTTCTTTGTGAATGACTTTTGAATTAAAATATGTTCCTTTTCTGTGCTGTTCTGAAATTTCACTGTTACTGCACTTCTTATCATGTATTATGATAATGATGCTTTACACTCTTTTCAGTGCAACTACTTCAGATAAGCTCCTTATAACTAAGAGTCAGGGTCTTAGTGTTTATTTTTCTTTTGAAGAGTTATCAGATGTGATGTATTACTTTTTTTGGTTTTTTTTCAGAGGGCTTAGAGGAGCAGTGTTCCTAGGACAGTCACAATTTGGAAAATGTATAAGCTGTCAAGCTCAGGTCTAAATTGTAAAGATCCATTTCTTTCCACTTATGTCTTTGTTATTTGTCCATGGGGTTGTGATAATTGTGTAGTGCCCTCCAAACCATCATGAAAATGAAACACTGGCTTAACTGGCATGAAAATTCATGAAACTGGAACCTTTTCAAACTCAGCAAATTATGCTCTTTCTGCAACCAAGCAGTTCCTAGTTTTTGTGCAAGCCAGTCAAATTGCACTGGAGTTCAGAACTGGTAAAGCACAAATTCCAATGCCCTTGCAGTTGAAAGCAAAACTTCCTGGACCAGGGTGTCTGCAGATTTGCTCAAGGTTCCCAGGATGAGTAAGAATCCTCTGTCTCTTGCAGTTTTCCTACAGAACAACTGAAAATTTCATAATGAAATATTCAAAGCTCAGACACATTAAATAATGAGGTGAAGCCCAATGCCTGTGTCAAGTTTTTGGCTCTGTTGGATTGATAAAGAATCATTCAAAATGTTGGCAACATCAAGTCCCGGCTTTTTGAAATTTCTATTTGAAAATATCAACTGAGGGAAGGAGAAGAGAAAAAGTTTATCAGGTGTTCTGTGGATTCTGCTTATCAGGTTCAGGGCAATCATCTCTTTCCTTTTTCTCCTGTGTCCTGTCTTCTGAATTCTTAGCCATGCATTGGCTCTAGAGTTAAACTCTGTGCTTTTGATCTATGTTTTTTGTTGCAGCTGTTCCATGCCGTGTAGAGCAGGAATAAAGCCCATAGGTGTTACTGAAACAGAACCAGTTAACAAGGATACTGGAGGAGAAAAAAACCCACCCCCTCATATTTCATGCTTTGGATTTGGTACATGAAAGTGAACTGCTCCCATATGTTCTGACTGAATGACTGGCAAATGATATTAAAAAAGTAAATTGAAGAGGCTTCAGGAAACCTAGTCATTCTTGTAAGGAGAAAAGCAGTACCAAAGCATTGAGTGTCCTTTATGCCAGATAGTTTAGTGTCTCAGCATTTAGAGGTCAAAAAGATAAGACAAACTGTATGAAGAAAGGGAATTTGTTTGTTTCGATCATGTGGATGGTCAGAGTTCCTTAAATCTTTTATCCTACTCAAAATATATAATCTTTTGTTTTCTAGCTTAGGGAACATGTAAAATCATGAGAGCTTATTGTAATTTTTAATGATTTGTAGCTTATTTAACTATAGTATAATTAAAAATGGTGTTTGAACTCTCTTTCTTATGCTCTTGGTAAGGACATGAATTTGGAGCAAAATTTGCATAATAACATTTGCTTTTGTCGATGTTCAGAGCAGTAATATAATTAAAAAGGTGAAAGGCTTAAGAGATGATGGTTCGTAATGTACTTATTAAAACTCTGATTAAAATAAAATGTCTGGGAAAAAAAGGATTAACCAGCTTTGGTGTTTCATTTTTGATTTTTCTCATTATGTGTACAGTAGCAGATGACTCAACAGCGCTGTAAGAGAAAAAGCACTACAAGCTACTGCTGCTTGGGCAAACCTATTCAACTGAAGTTTTTAACAGCTGTTCCCAAGCTTCATTAAGGCTCATTATAAGTTGTCATGTAGCAGAGAACTTGTATTTTCGGATGATCTGTGCACAGCAGTAAAGATAAAAGTCTATCTTAAGGCTGCACTAAACAGAACAGAAGATGGTATATATTAAAAATAGATTACTGAAATTCCCTAATTAGCTAGTACAGCCCTATAAAAGCAAAGCACAATCAGTGAGTTTTAAGGAAGGATGGGGAGGAATGGCTCATCTATGGATGGACTCTCAGGCTTGAGTCTGATAAGCTCATTAATAAAAATTATTTACCAATTATCCTTTAATAATATATGCATCCTTAATCACATGTTCATGTGCTTTTATTTCTGCAAAATCTAATGCCTAGATGGTCTGTTAAGAATTGTCGTTACATCTCTTGTCTGACAGCAGAAAGGACACTCTAATTTTTGATTGAAACTGCAAAATATCTGATGCTCAAGTGATACATTCCATGAATTTACATGTAGAGTCTTAGCAGGGCTTTGAATGTGAATATATCTGACTTTTGGAGAGGGTAGAGTGGGGAAGGACAGTGAAAATAACACAGTTCTCCATTTTGCAGCATTACAAGAGGGTTTCCGTGTCTCATTTAGCCTCCTATAAAAAAACTAACAAACATTTATTTGTCCCTCCTGTGTTTTGAATGGTGGGAAATGTAGGCCCTATGGAGACAGTGAATATGTGTTCTACAAAAATCTAAGAGAGGGAATGTGGCAAGATCAACAAAATTACTCCTCTTGAGAAATTATGTGAGGGGAGACTCAGTAATATTCCTGTTGTTTTAACCCGCCTCCCTTCCTTGACGCTCTGGAACATGAGGATAATGCCAGTCATTTGCTAAAGTGATGATTCGGTTTGAAATCGTGATTCTTTTCTTCGTATGCTGTCAGCAAGTGAAAGGGCAGGGGGTGAATGAGACAGGGAGTCACAGGACAAATTTCTCTCCAGTAGGTGTCCCTCATTCTGAGAGGATTGAGCAGGATCAGACAAAAACAGACCTGTAAACAGAATTTTTGCAAATGCTTCTGCAAGTCCAGCTGGAACATTGATCCCTCAGTGTTCTGATATTTACCCAGAGATGCGCTATTTTTTTCCAGTCTGTTTTTTTGGTGTTCAAAAAAAGTCCAAGCAATATGTTACTTCATAAGAAGAATATCTATATTTTTTTGAATGAATTAATGGTAAAAAAAGAAACATTCCAGATAAAATTAATCTGCTGCTGATGGTCTGTGACACAGGAATCGTGTGGCAGGAGCCTAAAAGGAAGTATTTCCGGTCCTGCTGGGAATTCTGCCTGTAATGCAGCAATACTTACATTCAGTTGGGTTCTGATGGGAATAAAAGTCTGTTAATGTTCATCTTCATAAAATAACTCCTCCTCTTGTTGCAGGCTTTTTTTTTTTTAATTTTACAGGTATTTTCTAATCTCAGTACTCTCAGTGCCCTTCATTTGTAATGGATATTATGCAATAGGTAATTTTAGTAGCTCTGTTCATTTCATTAAACCGGTACAATATCTGGTATAATAAATAGGTTGTTCTCACTAAGGAGAGGTCATCTAATGGGCAGAATGATGTCTGTCAGGGTAAGACTGAGATACATCATAGTGCCTTCTGACAATAAAAGCTATTAGAAAACAGAGCTGCCAGAGTCAGCTTCCTCTGCATAAAAATTCCTGAAGCCCTGTGTGTTCCTTCTGTGCAACTAAAGCTGGAAGCAAAGAGGTTCCTTTCTTTTTGGTGGAAAGATGATGCAGGGTGCAAAGTCTCTCAATGAGAAAAATACCTGAAGCAGATGGAGGTGCTGAAACAGCAACCTGACAGCTGAGGAGAGCATAGGGATGCAAGGCACAAAAGCTGAAAGTACTCTGTAGAGAGAGCCTGAAAAGGTCTGGAGGAGAGGAGTAGAAATTTCCAACAGGGCGATAAAAGGACACAGAGAATAAGAAACAACCAAGTCAGAGGAAGGGCAATATATAAATACTGTCAAGGAAACTTTTATCAAAGATTACATGAGATGGGGAAGGCTGGAAGGGAGAAAATATCAGAGAAGAGACAAAGACAAAGCAAATACTTTGTTGTTCTTGAAAATACGTTCAGACAGAAGTTGCTTCATTTATAAAGAATCTTCTCCAGGCAGTTAATTAGCTTTGTCAGTCAGCTGTCGTAAACCAGATTATTGAACTGTTTCATATTTGAAATTCTTTAAACTAACGTCTTGACATTGCCAGTAGGTGTGTTAATAATCTGAAGACATGAGAAGAATTTATTAGCTTTGGTGTGCCTGTCTGTGAAATGTAGTAGAGCGTTAACTTCATATTATCCAAATACAACTTGAGCTCTCTCCTGAAAGGTTCTAATTGCATTTTGAAAATGCTATTAGCTTACTCTGAGGTGGCAAATAGCAGTATGGTCATGTGGGAGGCTCTGTGTACATAATAATGCATCCTAGTGGAACAAGTGGCAGCTTCACGAGTGTCTCACTGCTAAAGAGAAGTATGAAAAAGGGAAAAAATTTGTATTATTATTATTGGCAAGCAGATCCTAGCATTTTCTGACTTGATTTGAGGGCAATCTTAAGCTGTTTTGATTGCTGCCTAATGCTGAATTGGGCTGAAAATCTGTTGTAAATGTTCATATGGATTTATCTGCTTGGCATGGTGATTTTTTTTTTTACCTCCCAAAGTCTTTATTCACAATAGCCCTGTTGATTTCAGCAATATGTATATTTTACAGGAATAGCTGATCTCTGTGTTTGTGTGTGCAGCGTTATTTACTGTTTAAGTGTTATTTCTCCTAATTTTCCTGTTTTCAAAACTAATCAGCATGTAATCCTTATTTTTTTGTTTTAAGCATTCTCATCACCATGTACATTTCTAGTAATAGAAAATGATCACATCTCACAGAAAGTGTCTATGCCATCCAGATTGAAGTTTGTTAGTTTTTTTCATTATTTAGGAAGTAGTGTCCCATCCCATCTCCCTTTCTGACTACTGACTTAGTCTTCTTGACGGGCTGGTCCCTGTTTCCTGTGCCTAATGCCAACTGCTTTGGCCTTTAATATCTTAGCTAAATTAGTCCTTTTAAAAATAACTTGTTAACTTACATTTGCTGTATTTTATTCCATTCCATTTACACACTCATGTGGTTAATGTTTAAGTCTTGTCTCACCTGTCTTCTAAATCTGACTAATTCTTCTGTTCTGCTGATTTCTTCATGAGAAAAGCCATCCCAAGGAAACCTTGTGGTCCAGAGGAGGTAAAAGACATGGAAACCCTGCTTAGATCCTGCAGCTCCTAGAACATGTCTAGAAAGGCCTCATTCTTCAAGGAATTTAACTCAAATTATGAGATTAAATCAGATCAGACGTGTACAAAGTAATGTTTTTATGAGGACTTACACGTTGCTCAAATTCACATTTCTCAACCTGCGCACCATGCAGTGGTCATAGTTCAGGAGTAGACTGTCACACAGATTTTCTCCATTCCCATCTAAGAGACTCCTCTTTTGTATTTCCAGTGAAATATTTTGTCATACTCTAACCAGTTTTATAGTGTCTGGTTATTGAAGAACAATGATGTAAAAATGTTATCAAGTTTTCCTTTTATGATCCCTAACTTTGCCTGGCAGATGGTAGTATTGCCTGTAGATCATTCTTTACAAAGCAAGCAGTGCATAGCTCTGCCAGCTTTATCACACTGTACTTCATACTCATCTCTGGCCAGCTTTGTACAGCCACTTATAATTAATAATCTCAAAGTCTTAGCTGTGCATCTAACATTCCAGACTTAAGTCTCTCTTGTCATCTCTTTTGCCTCTGTAGGTGTAGAAGAAAAGATTACAGGTGTCCTGGCCCCTGATAAGTCACAGCTGTACTAATTACCAAAGAGGAGGAACAGCCTGGCCCTTAATGGGTCACAGCTGGGACTAATAAAGGTAAGTGTGATAAAAAGGACTGGGCTGGCTGTTTGGAGGACTTGGAAGAAAGAGATCCTGGAGGAGAACCTTGGGGTAGAGAAGCCCTGAGGAAGAAGAAATGATCAGTCCAGAGAAATACTAAGAAGAAGGAAGAGAGTTGCTGCTGTAGAAGATCTGCTGTGAGGTCAGTCTGGGTCTGATGGGGTTGGAGCCTGCAGCCACAGCTGAGCTCGGTAAAACCTGTGGTCAGAGGCAGCACGGAAATACTTGCAGTCGTATTCCAGCAGGAAATAACCAGCAGTCAGGGTCTGCAGCTGGACCCTACAGTAGGAGCTTGCTGCAGGCAGAGTCAGTGAGTGGTTGGAGTCAGGAGAACTGAGGTGTAAAGAAGAATAAGCCAGGACCCTTTTCACCTTGTTAAATGAGAGTCTGTGTCTTGGCTCATTTCTACCCTTACCGAGAGGGCTGCTGCAACAACCTCTACTTACTTTGCATGAGTAATTAACCTCTCATTTTCTCTTTTACATCCCCTTTTGACAAAGCTACTTATCTTTTATCTTTTGGGTTTTTTTTTTTTNGTCTTTTGTCTTGTGTGGTTTTTTGTGTGTTGGGTTTTTTTTTTTTAAATGTTGAGAATTTTTGTAAAAATTCCTTGTCCTCCTCCCAAGTTGTTCTCCACACGCCTCTGTCTTGTGTCTTGCCTGCACTCCTCATTGGCTTTTGGACTTTGATCAAAGATCTGCTCAGTTCATAGTTGTCATTATAATCTCCACTGTAATTTTTACAGTATTACCACTGATTTCATTTTCACCTGATCAAACTTTATAATTACCAAATATGTCAGCCTTTAACATTAGATGTTTTGCATTGAAAAACATCAAACATTTTGAATATTTCATTTTGAGGGGAATAATAATAATAATAATAAAAAATCTGTGCTGTAGAAAATGAGTCTTAGAAAACATGTAAAAATATCTACAAGAATTGCACACTGATATTTTAGGAGACTTCCTTGCAAAGTGAAGGTTTGTAATCATAGTGTTTGGGATAAAGGACCACTAATTGCAACTTGGTCCAATGAACTGTCATGTAGATTTTGTTAGAAACTTCAAGGAGTCTAAGATTTTATTCCATATGTTTTAAAGGGATTTTCAATATCTTGTGTCATTTTACACCTCAGCCTGGATGATAAATGATGGTATTATTCTGCAGAAAAGGTATCCCTGAATTTCTTCCTCTGGCTAGAATTTTAAAGACAGATTCAGATAAACCTAACTTTTAGGCTTCATTTTGCAAAGCTGCTTGGAGTTCTGATTGCCCAGGTTTAATGTTCATACTTTTGAAAAGCTTGGTCTCTCTTTTCTCTGACCTTGGGATTATAGCAATATTGGTCACTGTTACTACTGATTTATTTGTAGTTGAACTAATCTTTCTGCTCATTCTGCTGGCAGACTGTGATGTTCATGTCATGTTCAAAAAAACCAACAAATTGTTGTGTTCCTTATAACCTGGGTATATTTGAATGGTGGAAAAATTGCATGGTATTGGAAAGCAAATTGAGGGTTTGTGTAATTTGGCCACTTTTCAGAAAATTTGCTAGCTAATAAGAAAGGAAGATGTGCTGCTTATTGCTTGCAGGGTCTCGGAAAAATCTCAAGGAAAGATGTGCATCATTTAAGAATAAATAGAAAATCCCCAAACCAAAAACAACCTAAAAAAGATGATGTTTAGCTTTTTATGACCCCTAAGTGTGGAGTTTCTCTCATATTTAGTGCAGAGTTGGTGTTAATTCCTTTAGAAATTAATAATTATCACTAGTAAGCACTGATCCAACCATGCATTGATTAATTACACATTGTTTCCTGATGTCAATTCTTTATGTGAATTAGTTTAATTTGTATGAATTCTTGGCCTTCAGCTGATAACTTGGATTTCTGACAGGAAGAACCACTTCAGAATTAGTTGGGCTTTTTAAATGATTTTGATAGTATGTTCCCAAGTATAATTAACTTATTTTAGTAGGTAGTACATATAATTTTTATGGCCTAAGTTGGTAAGCTTTGCCAGTGTAGGCCACAGTTCTCTATTTTCAAGTGGTAAATCCCAGCAACTGAGTAACTTAAATATGAGTCTCTCATATGAGAACTTCATCTGCTAGTAAGGTCCAATGAATCTTAAACTGAACAGAAGAAAACAGAAAGATTTGCAAATACTCATCTACAGTGATCTTATCACCTTTCAAAATCCACTATGCTTTCATACTTGGATTTATCATTAGCAAACTAGTCATGTTAGCATTTTATACTAAAGAGAGGATTTGAAAAACTGTGATTTTTTTTTTTTCCCCTTTAATTCACAAGGTTATATCTGTACTTGCTGTCAGTCTAGGTTACACAAGTTTTGTGTTATCAGAGTCCTTCATTGGCAAGGGACTAGATTTACCCTGCTGGTATAGTTTTAGCTGGGGAAAAGGATACTTTGCTTCAGGGCAAGTTTCTGTCCATACTGTGTTTTTTAACTACTTTGTTGTAATATCTTTGCTCCAACCAAAGTACCACCAAATAATTCTTATCTTGGAACATGGAGATATCGTTCTTATGGATATGACTGTAAAGGTTTGAGCATGCTAAATCCTTGCAGACCTACAGAGCACCTGGAGGTTTGCTCTTTTTATTATCTTGGAGATAAGATTAATTCTTACCCTAAAAGCTGTGGTGGTTTACTATTTGCTTCAAAATAATCACCTGAACTTAGAAAAGACATTATGTCTAATGATGTAGAAGAAACTATTAGAGTTGAGTAGCATTTCTGGGAATATTTTTAAATCTTGTACATACCTTATATTTTTATTCTCATTTAAGTAAGTTTTCATGTGATAGGAACCATTTGTTCCAATGTTTCTGTAGGTATTTTTTGTGCATTGATTTCTGTTTTTCTCCCCACATTACTTTAGTTGAAGGACCCCATTTTGGTTTCAGGCCTTCAGTTTGCAATTAGGTCTTAGACTGTTTGAGAGCTGGAGTTGTCTAAGTCTCTTCAGAGTTGTGATTAATGTACTGTGCCTATTAAACATGGCCTTAGAAAGATTGGCTTTCTTTCACAATGTGTGGAAATGCGAATAAGGAATGTGTTTGAAAGCAAATATGGTTTTCAGCTGTTGTATCTACTATAGCATTAGAAATAATCATGCCTATTTGGAGAATTTAGGGACAAAAGTCTGGTGCTTTTGATGCTCTCGATCGAAGTGGAGCTCTGCTTTTTGTTTGCATCCTGCTTTGTTTTGGTATTTCCGATTTGTTTTTGCATGGTGTTGTGAAGGGTAGTTCTGAGGTCCTTTGGTGCTTGGAGAGCCCGTGTCTGCATGTAAACGATGAGCCTGTTTTCTGGGAGCCACGACTCTCCAGCAGCCTTTTGCACCCCTCTTGAGTCCATTGAATCAAAATGAAAGAGGAACTTGTTAATGTGCAATTTCCCCTACACTTTCAACACAAACATAGCCATCTGCCTGACAGAGTAATGCTGACGAAATTCAGTGTACTAGGACAGAAAAGAGAACACTGTAGTAAGATTAAAATATATTCTTTGACTCAGCATGAAATTTGAAGACTGTAATTCATCTTTCTGAGGACAAAACCAGCTGATGCAGGCACGTAGATGTGGATTGTTTAGGTTTGTTTGTTTGTTTGGTTGGTTTTTTTTAAGATGCTTCAATACATATACTGATTGATAACTCAGAAAATCTACATGTTTTAAGTTTCGTGTGTTCCTTAAATAGAGTTAGGTACCAAAGGAAATACAAAGATGTTTTGGAGGCTGGCAAAATTACAGAACTGGTATAAATTCAGAGCACTAGGTACTGAAGGGCAGTTGTAGTAAATTAGGGTGTGAATTTATGGATGGAGTACAGTATAGGTATAGCATTTTTTTAATACACAGTTAAGGGTACAGTAAGAAGTAAATTAATATCAGCTACTATATATAACTCCAAACTAATGTTCAAAATTTCATCCATATATATGTATGTACATATGCTAGAAAGATAAGTAAAAATTAAGCATTTTTTTATAGAGAGAAGGAGCATACTAAGGAGGAAAATAAGAGATGGTTTATCTGTACTGTATAGAAATTATTGCTGTTGTTTTTATGTATGGAGGACAGAAAGAATAGAAGGGACACAAAGAGAATAAAAGAGCCTACAGAGTTTGGTAAATCACTATTTGTTCTGACATTTGATGTGAGCAAAAACTGTTGGAACTGCTCAGGCCCTTCAAAGATAGAAAGTGAAAGGATAAAAGTTATTGATTCCTAGTAAGGATAAATTACAGGTCACTCATGAACCATGCAGATCAATTTTAAGTGTCAGATTACGTTAATTAATTTTGTACCTAAATTACTTAGTGACAGATTTCAGAAGTGGTGAATTCTTCAGTAGGACTGAATATGAAATCTCTCTAATTTCCACATTTCAATGTTTAATTTAATTTTTAAGTTTTCTAGAGCTCTGGATTGAAGGAACTCTTTGGAAGCTGAAGACATTAAAGTGACCACAGGGATTTCCAGCAGCATTCAGCTGAGGAAAGATCCTACTTTTAGTTGAGACATTATAGCAAGTACAGTCTGCAGGAGTGCATGATGTGACTGGCTTCACTGATAAGGTAGAAAGAAATGGCCTGGCAACCGAGTACTGATGTAGATGTGGAGAGATCTGGCGAAATTTTCTAGCTCAGGTAGTGATCCATTTTTCCTTTTGAGACCTTGAACTTCTTTGCATACCTAAACAGGTAATGCTCGAAATCAAATGACTTTGGATATGAAAACCCTGGAAAATATTTTTGACCATTAAGTTCCCAGCAAGTCTAGTATTACTGGTGCTGAACAAAACTCTGAGGCACTTGGCTGTAATGGAGTTGAAGGAAGAACCTTGTGACTCCAGCTTTAATTGTTGGAATGTGAAAGGAAATATCCTGAAATAAATCTGAGGCGAACCGCAAGAAAAATATCCCCCAAGTAATTTTTCTATACAAAGGACTATAAAATTGTATGAATAAACTAGAGTCATAGTATATATTCATATATATATTCAGGTTTATAGAATATAAATGCAGGCAATTTTTTCCTTGTATTATTCCTGAAAAAAAGACAAAATAATTTTCTTTATTTATTGTCCAAAAATCATGAAAGTGCTAAGGAAAGGGGAAATTCTCTTAACCTTCACAGTGCTGAGGAAAGGGGAAATCTTTTTTAATGGCCACAGTCCTAAGGAAGTTATCCATGACACATTTATGTAGCTATGTAATAGCTTCATATCTGCATCCTGTGTGATTGGAGAAAATCCTGTTTCAAACATCAAAACTCAAATATTTATGTTCAGAGTTTACAAGGCTCTCAGTTGTCTATTCCTCTTAAGTCCTGAATGACTGTGTCTATATTTACTATTGTTGGCTAGACAAAGCCAAACTGGGGGCTGGTTGCTCTGCTTGATGACTTACAGCATGGCAAATCTGTATTGTTTTGGCTTTTAAAATTCTCCAGTTATAAAATTCACTAGAAAAATTTTCAGGTATTCGAACAGATTATTTGCAAGACCTTAGGTGAAGAGATGAGTGTTTGGGAATACGTGAACTCAGTTTTGAAACTTCTCTTCAATGAAAAAAATCTGTAAATAGATTGTTAAAAGGGAAACAAAACAAAATCATCTCATAATTATGTGAATTATGACATGAGAATCTGAGAAAAGCATGGCATGCTGTGATATTGGGTTAAAATGTGTTAACTTCTATTTGGAGGGGGGGTATGTTGAAGGGAGTACATTAGAGTAGTAACTATTATAGGAGTCTCACTGAACTAATCTAAGTACATTCTTAATTCCTGCTATATTTGAAATAAATACTATGAGCATTTTAATATTGGCAATAAAATCATGTTATAAAATTTATAGAAAGGTGCTTCTGCCCAAACTGAGATGCAAAGAGGACCATTACCCAGCACATTTCAGTC
>WBMY01008701.1:0-13925 GCA_013397315.1 Donacobius atricapilla
TGGTGAATGTGAAACCATTACAGGCAGTGCATAACAAACACATGATATATAAAAGCTATAATTTCACACAACTGAAAGACGGACATCAAATGTCAACCTAATAATTTTTCAATCTTTTTTTTTTTATTTGCAAACTTCAGAATGTTTTTCAGCTGAAGCATCTCTCTACCAAAGAGTAAATTTCTATTTACTTAAAATTTGTTTCTTTTTTTAATTAACCTTTTCTAATCACAAAAAGTTTGGCAGATCACAAATCGAAAGCTGTCACAAACATCTATGCACATATTTATGACTTGTTTAAAGAAATGTAAGAAAGTTTCTAGCAATAAATAAATACTGTTCAGAGTAATTTTTCAGATTGGTTGGTAGAGCACTACTTCAGATGCACTGACATGGATTACTGTCTACTGGGGGACTGGACAATGGCAATTTATAGTTTTATCCAGGTCTCATTTATTTTCCTCTCCCACATATGGAATTTTAAAGTTCATTCATTTGCATGAGTCATGAAGGTAGAAATACTGCCCAGTTGGAAAAAGTGGTACATATTTTCAAGAAAATACCTTTCATTATATCGAGGAGGAAATACAATCTCAAAACTATATAACTATATAGCTTAAATTGGTTTAAGTATCTTAAGTGGATCATTGTGCTTTTCAGGAACTGTCAGTTCTTATTATATTGAATAGCTGTATTCAGCTATGGGCTGGACAGAAATCAATTCAAAATTGTGTGTGTGATCATGATATCCCTCTTGGAAATTGTTCGTTCACACTGTTTCCCAGGTTTTATGCTGTATTTAGTAGGTGGATTTGTTCTGCTTTAATGAGGAGAACATTGTGTAGCTGAATGTTCTTCCATGTGGTTGGATTCATAAGCATCTTCCTTTTAACGGAGCTTTTTCTCTCCACATGGAGGCAGTGTCTTCCTGATATAGGCAGGAATATTTTTTGCAGTACCTGTTTTGCAGGTACTGCTTACAAATGCAGCAATATGTTGATTAATCTTTTTAAGTCTGTAAAATACATTGAGATTTTGAGATTGTGTAATTGTAAATCACCCTATATATAGGCAAAATCCAGAAGTTTGGGATTAGATACCCAAGAAAGCATTGGAAATCTCAGAGATCATAGAGTCATACGGGAGCCTCTGTTGGAACAAACCCATCAGGATCATTGAGTCCAACTGCTGGCAGGACACACCTAGAATTCCATCCTGTGCCAGAGAGCATTGTCCAAACACTTCTTGAGCTCCATCAGGTTGAGCTCTGTGTGGTTGGACATTGGAACCTGTAGAGAAGATGTGTTATCTTCTACCTTGCCACTATCTCCTCTTTTCCTTGTCAGTATGGGAATACTAAGAAACAACCACTTTAAATCTAAGGAGAAACAGTAAGCAGAAAAGTGCATGTTAAACTGCTCTCTCCGGTGATCAGGTGCCTAAATCCAAAATACACCAAGTGTTTTACCTGCTTATGATTCAATGCACCTTATTCTCCCAGTTATTTTTAAAATGACAAATGCCATTAAAAATGTGTTTGGTCCCATGACAGGAACTTGGAATTCTTTTCCTGGTGGGTAAATATTGGCTACAAGGTTTTGGACTCGTTCCATTTTGTCTACTTCTCTAGGCCCAAGATCTATTCTTTCTTTTCTGCACCTTGATCTTGTTTGACTAAGGGCCCTGCTGAGCAGGGCAGGTAACTCAGTAGTCAGGACATTCCAGCTGAAGGTGTCCTCTTGAGTTCTGGCCTACTGAAAAAGAAAAAAATTAGTCACTTTTCCACTTCTTTAAGATCAAGCAGGAAGGAAGTAAAGAGTTAAAGTTGAAGTAGCCGCTGAGGAGTGGTTTGGACCAGTTTTCAATGTTGGCATGTAAAAGTACGTAAACTATTACTTTGGAAACAGCCCTATTGTTTCTGAATCAAGTTGAATGCTTGTATCTAATTCCTGCTGTGCAAGGGGGAGAGATGGCATTGTTATAATTAAACTTGAGGCTATTTATTTGTTACTTTCTTACAGGAAACAGATTCAACCTCTTCTAGGACAGTTTAGCCAGTCAGAGGCTTTGTTAATCTCATCGGGGGTTGAGCCAGGGACTCTGGATGGCGTTCTCCTGGATGCTGGCTGTTCTTCTATGCAGTTTGATACACCCGAAAGAGGTTTTTCCCTGCAGAAGGACGGACCTTTGGACATGAGGATGGATAGTGACAGGTATATTATACTAGAGTATTTCTTCTTGAACATCAAAAAACTGTCTGCTCTGCAACCCCTGTACATTTCCTTTCCTCTTACAATGAAGAATTCTTGTCATCAAACCGCATCTAATTTTGCATGAGTATCCTGTCTTCCTTTTGTCGAGAAGCTTTTTTCTATCTCCATGCTCAGCCGTGGTTATTGTCTTTGCCTTCTTTGAAATAAGAGGATGGTTCCAGTGATGAGTAATTAAACCAGTAGTGTTTTATTAACTGTACCTTTAAATTGTAACATTTTTGGAGTGTGTGGTATACAGTCACATGAACATCTCTCTTTCAGAGGCCTGTTATTTCCACAGTTTCTCTGCATGTACTTAATCTGCAGGCTCACAACTTCTTACTGCAGTCCCTTTCCTTTGCAGCCACACTTGCTATTTGTGGAAACTTCACTTGAGCAAGTTCAGTTGCTCCCTCAGGAAAGGAGCAGCGTCCCTCTTTTGTGCAATGACCATCTGATCTAGTTGCTTCTCTGTAAAAGGAACAAAATAAAAATAAATAAATAAAATCCTGTCCATTATATCTGCTAGTTTAAATCAGATAGCTACATTGCTTTTAACATATTAGTATGACGTTGTCTTCCATGCCTATATATTTGTTTTATTTAGCAAAATTATAAGCTTCCTTTTGCTTTGTGTAGGATCCTGGCACATCAGGCTTACTCAATTGTCAAATTAATGATTTCTGAGTAAATCACCTGTATTTAAATTTGGAATGGTGTTTAGTACTTTCAAGAGCATGAAAATCAGTCATGGAATGATAATTTCCACCTATGCAGCGTTTTTCATCTTCAGACAACCTGATGTATTTCTGCAGCATTTTGCTTTTTGCATGAGCAACCAAAGATCCATCTTGTATGGATGATGGCTCTAATTGCATGACACACTACATGACAGAGAATGACAATTTTTTCTCAGTGTTTTGATGAACGTGGTGTCTTAAGAAATGCCATTTGTTCATTCATTGCTCACAAGAGCCAGTGGGAAGCCTCAATTTCTAAGGAATTAGCTTACTATATTAATGTTAAATCTTAACGCAGCAAATTTCATGATACTTGCTTTATCTGGTTTTGTGCAAAATGCTCCCATGATTCTCCTGGGATTCAGTGTTCAGATTTCAAGAATCTGAACTCCAGGCTTAAATATAAGTCTGATGCATCATGAGAAAACAAACACAGAACAGGAGCATAAGAACAAAGGATACCTGAGGCATAACAAAAGCCTTACAGTCCTTACACTATGGTTGTTGCTATGATACTACTTGCCTCTAAGTTTGTTATCTGTTGTAAGATACTGCAGGGGAGTAAAAAATGCCTGAAAGAGAGGAAGAGAATTTAGAAGAGAATTTATTAAGTAGTTTGTATGTTTTCTCTGATTAGTAAACTCATAGATGATGTTCATGAAATACCTTGAACTATTTCAGTAGCAAAGTGACAGAGATATAGATATATATAGATATAGATGATATAGATTAGATATAGATATAGATGTAGATATAGATGTAGATGTAGATATAGATATAGATATAGATATAGATATAGATAGATATAGATTGAAGGCTTACACTGTTTAAATTGTAGTAAGTCCTGTAATTTATATGGCTAGGTAATTTCTATTATCTAGGAGAGTATTTATATATAAATTCTTATGCCTTTTAATGAAAAGTAATGTTTGATTATCTTCATTAGCAATTGTTTTCATGGCAGGAGATGTGAAAGAAAAGATCCTTGAAATCACTTCTGGCTAGAAAACAACATATGATGCAAGGTGGATAAAATGAACCCATAAGAGGCAAGTTTATATTCTAAAGCTGACTAAATAGAAAGGTCACACATAATTTCCTAGCATGATACTGGAATATATTTATTCTTGTCACCCTATTAAGCATAGTTTATGATAATACTTGGAAGTTAAAACTGTTCTAATTGAAGTTAAGGAACAAACTCCATTTAGACCAGCAAGAAAAAGGATTTAAAAGGTGCAAGCTGTTTTCACAGAGTTACCATCTCCTATTTGAAAACCTCAAAAGCACTTGTATGCGGTGTGTGTGTTTGACTTTATGT
This sequence comes from Donacobius atricapilla, assembly GCA_013397315.1. Taxonomy (NCBI): domain Eukaryota; kingdom Metazoa; phylum Chordata; class Aves; order Passeriformes; family Mimidae; genus Donacobius; species Donacobius atricapilla. The sequence continues at coordinate 4,314 of WBMY01008701.1, forward strand.
GTCAACGCTATGAAGCTTCACCTCTTGTCAATGAAAACTGACGTCAGTGAGCTAATTGGCTCCTCTCGTGCGTAGGTACCCTGACATGCCCACCGCTGCTGATGTTGTGAATGCTTTAGATCAACAGGCGCTTGCGTCCATCCTGAGAACATACGGGGAGGAGAGGCACGCTAAGAAAATCGCTTCAGCCATCGTCCAGGCACGCAGCATATACCCCATCACCAGAACCCAGCAGCTTGCAAGCATTGTTGCAGGTACCCTCATTAATTCTTCACAACGGCTGCCGAGGAGAAAAAAATATTAATCCCCAAAGTCCCAGAGGGATCTATTTGTACTTGAAATCATGCAGGATCTAATCCTGCCTGTTCTGCTCTGATGTCAGATCTCTTCTTTTTTTTTGAGCTCCCATTTTTTGTATTGTAGTTTGACAATTAGTTTAATAATACATTTAAAATGAAGTGATTTATCATTTTGTCAACCAAGTTGAACCACAGAATGACAGGAGCCTTGGGTATTCTTTATCCTGGTTATTGATCCTGCCTACTTTCAAATATCAAATATGTCATATATGTCTTAGTTTTAAATTTCTGTATTTTAATATTTTAACAGGAGGTACCATGGCAGTTTCCAATTATGAGTAAAATCAGATAATTTCTGTCTTTTTAAAGAATCAGGAAGCACAAAGTGATACATGGCTTGCTTCACCTTGTGCATGCCAGCTAGATCAGCCTGAAGAGACTATTGAAACACTTCATCTTCCTTGCTCCTCACTGTAAACAACTTGAAGAAAATGCAGTTAGACAGGAACTGTGCTTGCATCGAGACCCTTTATGTTTGTGTACTCAAGTAAAAATTTTCAAAGAAAAATATGAGACACGAATCCTGATCATTAACATAATAGATAACGTCAGGATATTTTTATTTTTTTAACCAAATGATGAAAATCACTACATTTGTCACAAATATGTCTAAACTGCTGACTTTGACTATAGACCTTTAAAATTCTAATCCAGATTTAATATTTGATAAAGAACAATGTATCTGTACACAAGAATTTATAACAGTTTTAGAGCTGTTACAATGATCCCTGTTTGCATAAAACTCCTTCCAATTTTAAGTTGATTCATCCAGTAAGGAAGCACTATGGTGGATCCTATAGGTTTTTGAACTGATTAAGAAAACCTTAAGGAATTTTTTCATAATTGTGATATATTTTGATTCCTTTATCATCTATCATTAATATATATTCTTACATGAAATTATACTGATGAGGTTATTGGGATCAGCCAGAGCTAAAGTGCCAGAGACCACAGGTACAGGAACCTCTTGATGGCACAGCCCAAAAAACCACTGATTAATTCAGGACTTTACCAGAGTAGGATTTATGACCTATTCGTTAAATGTTATGTCTTTAAAAAATAAAATATTAATTATAATAATAAAATCGTGCATTTTAGGTTTTGCAGATTCTTTGCAAGCCTGATTATCTTCCAGGACAGGGTCATTATTTTTGCCTAGAATGGGAACCAGAACACAAGCAAAATACTTTAGCCAATGAAGCTGGGTGTCAGTATTGGAAAATTTGTATAGTGTCCATATTTCTTTCTCCTCCTATTGATTACTATGGCTTCAGATTTTCTAGAGCTCCCAAGTTTTATCTTAAGGTCCAGCTGATAATCAGAATCATAGCGAATCTAGATTTGGACTAACCTGAATTTGGAAAATTTAATTAGTTTTTATAGAATGGTAGACTTCTGGTCTTTCCTATCACCCCAAAGAGAACCCTCTTGTATTGCAGTTCCCAATTGATTGGGAGATAAAAGTGAAGGATGTGGTTAAAAAAAAAACCTCAAGGAATCAAAACAGCATTAAAAAATTGTCTTTCTCTTTGTGTTTATAAATATAATCCAAAAGGCTTCTGATCTGTTTAAATAAGATCTCTATGAGCTATGGAATCTGCAGTAGGAGAAGTTTTCAGTTCAGTCAGAACAGCATCTCTTCCTGCAGCACAGTTGAACTCTTCTCACTGTTAATCATTTTCATGGAGCTATTTGCAACATCGAATGCTCTATAAATACTAAAAATCAGTAGTTCTCAATTGAAGGGTTGGGAATAGATTTGTGAAAATTGATCAAGAAGCACTTCCTAACATCTTTTGTTGTACCTCATTGAGTTGTTTGGAAACAATAGGTGTCTAACTGCATGTGCAGGAAAACTCATTTAAAATGGTGACATTTTTAGAATGTAATTTTCCCTTGCTTTTCCTGGACAACTAATGGTCTATTTTGATTTTTTTCAGGGAAAAATATACCTTTTTATCTATTAATTTTTGTTCAAAATTTATTTTTTCTCAGCATTATTTAAATTGATAATCTGTAATCATTTGGCTTTAACTTGAAAGGAGTTGATGGGGACGTGTTAAAGATATTTAAAAAGTTTAAAAAGAACTTTAATTGGTAAAGTCAATTTCATTCAGACTGGTTCACTTTTATAGACTTTAATTATCAGTTTGGAATTTGTAATATTGCCTGAATTTCAGATGGGTGAGAATTAACACTGTACTGAGGGAGCCTAGACAAAAGGACATTAGTTGCGTCACAGAAACTTATTAAATGCAGTACTAATTCAACAGACGAATTCCTGCAAACAGGTGCACGATCTGAATTTTTAAACTCTCCCACACTCTTACAGTCTGGGGACTTTAATAGTTCATATTGACAGGCACAGCACATTGCTAATTTCATTCATAAGCTTTTAAAATTTCAATACATTTCAACATGTGAACCTATTAGATTTTTTTAAAGTGTAAGTATCACCAGGGCATCCTAAAACTAAAAATTATTATTTCTCTCACTGGGATTTCAAACCATTAATCTAGCCAGAAGCGTGGCACTTTTATGAATGAAATTAATTTTACAAGCCTCCCATACAATTTTTTTTTTTAATGTTTTGGTACACTGAACAACCAGTTACCAGGAAGGATTTTCTTTAAGTGTCTTGGTAACTGGAGGGGCCTGGGTGAGAAGTGATGTGCCTGAGCAGAAAGCACAAATGGATTTTTTTAAACTAAACTAGGGGAGTAAGAGTGATAGGAGAATTTTTCACCCATGGAACATTAATCAGAATCTATTGCCCTTACTAAAAAGCTGAAGGCCAGTTTGACAGAAATAACTACCATAGATTACGTTTATTAATTAATCCCACTCTTTGGCAATAGACAAAAAAATCCATCAAAGTAAGTCTTTGAACATGTAAACAGTTCGATTTTATTTTTATTCTGAGAGGTTTTGGTTGCATAAAACTGAAAAGTGGTTGTGTTTCTTTACCAATTTCCTGAATATTAGTATTCTGTACTTTATTATAGAACCTGCAGTGTTCTTTGTGCATGTTCAACTGAGGCATGTTAGGTTGTATCATACTTACAGAATGTATCTGGGATTTAATTAATTTTTCTTCAGTATGTGATAAATTACTCATAGTAATAAATTAATGTCACAGTTAATTGTCATAGAAGGTTATTGTAGGAAGAAACTGCACTCAAAAGCCATGGCAGGATAAATGGGAGAACCTTCCAAAGACCTATTGGTGTCCTAGTTGTGCTAATAGCCTCAGTGTCATTGTTCTTTTATTTATCTATTCAGTAATGCAATTGCAAAATATCAGTGTTCATGATCAGAGCAATGAAAATCTGCCCAGATATCGGCATACTATGACCATTTACATTTTTACAAAGTCTTTTGAAGTTGAATTTAGATTCAGAGAATGGTTTCGGTTGGAAGGGGCCTTAAAGATCATCTAGTTCCAGCTACCCTGCCATGGACAGGGACGCCTTCCACTAGACCAAGTTGCTCAAAGCTTCGCCTGGCCTGGCCTTGAACATTTGCAGGAGTGGGGAATCTGCAGCTTCTCGGAGCAACCTGTTCCAGTGCCTCACCACCCTCAAACGGAAGAATTTCTTCTAACCTCTAATCTAATTCATTCAATAGTTCTGAGCATTCCACTAGTGTTTGTAGTTGTTACTTGACCTTTGAAAGTTGTGTTTATTTTGCCTAGCACAACATTCCTTTAAGTCATGCATATAGAGACAGTTTTCATCACACAGAACTGGCACTCAGTGGATGTTCTAAGGGTTCCATTTTCAAAGAATCTATTTATAGGTACATAAAGAAATACGGAAACAAATACCATGACAGTTAGTACAAGCTTGGTGTCAGTTTCTTGGGATATCTTATGTTCTGTGATTTTTAGTTCTTCTAATTGAGGTCTCTCATAAAAATGAGCTTTGTGACTGCTACAGTAAGAGTATACATTCTTTTTATGATTCATAGTAAGTAACGTTATATTCTCAAGGACAGAAAAGATATTAACTAGCTAGCATAACTTCTTCTAGAGTTTGGAAATGATGGAGAAGCCTAGCTCCTGCAGGCTACATCTATTTACTCTGTTTTGTGGTTCAGCTTCAAGCCACAAATTCCCATGCAGCTGTTTGTTGGGAGAAGTCAATCCTGTTGCCACTTTCTGTCTTGAAGGATTCAGATTATAAGGATTGGAAGCAGCCACAGCTACAGTGAGTCTCTTCAGTGAATTAGGAGCTGTTAGCTTTGGAGATCAGAGCAGGTAGAGAGGGTAGTTAGGAAAATCAATTACGCAGAAACACATCTTAGGGACGTAGCATACATGATAACAGCTTTGTTAATAACAATTGAATTTTAAAATCCCATTATTTTCCTCTATCTTTGCTGAACACCGAGATTGCTTCTGTGTTTGTGAAACACTTTGTGAACACTTAAGGTTTTGACATAAGTAAAATCTTACCTTTAAAACTCTCAAGAATTCTACTAATACATATTTCTGTGCAAGCATATTATGGTCAGGATATCTCCAGTAATTTTTTTTCAATCACCCATGGAAATTTGAATTTAGACAACTAGTTTTAGAGGTGCAGTATTCACCTCTTTTACTTCAACCTTAAGTTACTCTATTATGAACTGCATTTACTTCAAACTCTGCTTCATTATGTTGGAGCTTAGCACTGACATAAAATTAGGGCATTCTAATACATATATACCAATAGTATTGCCTCTTGTTTGGAAAAATAAATGTCCAGTTATGTGTTAGCAATATTTATTCAATTTATCTTTACCAGACTCCTGTGGTCACTTACTTAATAGATTATAAATTTACTCAGGTTTCACAGATCTTACAGCATTCTTGCACTTTAGTCCCTCTGATCCATCAAATCAGGCTTCTCTAGCTTTTTGTTCTGTACCCATGTAAATTTCAAGCCTAAACTTGAAAGTTCAAACCTAAAATACATTAAATATTTATATAATTAAAATTTCTGTCAAAAGTTCAGTCTCTACAAAAACTTGTTTGACTCAGAAGAATTTTGGAGAAAGAAAGAGGGAGTTTTGTGCATCTAAAAAAAGAATATTTAATCTGGAGATTTTAGGTCTGCCAAACCTTGACACATTCTGCTGTGTAGGTGAAAACACAACAGTATCAGCTGCAATTTCTAAATTTCTCAAGGTATTTTTTTAACACTTGAAGAAACACAGGTGTAGAGTTCAACAATTGCTATTCCCAAATAAGGATACCTCTTTTACACTTCAAGTAATTCATTGAAAGATAGTTATTATCAGGTAGACATTGTCTTCAATTTTCTTTGCCTGTGAAGAAATGCAGTTATCTGGAAGGCAACAGATAAAATTGTGTCCCACGTACATTAATTCTTCTCCTTAAAAGCATAACACAACTGCATATACCAAACTGACATTGATTACACTAAGCTGTAAGGTGATACTTATCTATCCTGTCTTTTTTTTTTCATTATCTTGATTTCAGCCATTATTTTTTAGTTTAAATATCTGATTTTGATTTGTGAATTTTGGAGAATGAATGTCTTTAAAAGATTCTAGGGAAAAAACCCCAACACTTAACCACAAACCATCTTAGTTTAATAGGGTTTATGTTCAGAGATGTGAATTCAAGACTTAAAATAAAGATATATTACAAAGAAGGAAGCTCACTACTCAAGGTTCAGTTTTGACTATGCTTTCCTTTAAAGTCATCTTGCATGCGTGGATGTCGGGATGTAGAAATATTAGGTTTTTAACATGCATCTTTTAAAATGTATGACAGGTGCTTTTCCAGCATCAGCGCTCTATGCACGAAAGGACTTGCTTCAGAGACCTGCTCATGTTGCTACCAAAACCTTTCAAGGCCTGCGAATATTTGTAAATGATGAGCTCCATGAACTCGTCATAGGACTGAAGATAGCTGAGAAGTTTCTAAAACCTGGAGGTCGCCTTGTAGCCCTCTCCTTTCATTCACTAGAAGATCGTATTATCAAACGTTTTCTTCATGGAATTGACATGACAGAAAAGTACAATCTTGGCTCAAAGCAGAAGATAAGACAGGCTCTGAAAAATTCCTCCAAAGGAGAAGATACACAAGAATCTCCCTGTGGAAAGTCCAAATCAAAGTGGATTTTTATACAGAAAAAAGTTCTCACACCCCAGGCCAAGGATATTCAAACAAACCCAAGAGGGAGGTCAGCCAAACTAAGAGCTGCTACTAAACTCTAAACCAAAATACATGATTACATGGTCATATAATTTCCTTTAAATTCTATTTTCCAGAATGCTAACTGGAAAGATAGTATCAAACAAACAAATAAAATGAAGGCTGGTAGAAAACATTTCTTTCTTACCTTTGTGCTCCTTTTTGATTAGGAAGTAGTATAGAGTGTGAAAATGCAAAATAAATGCATGTAAGTAGGTGTCACTAATTGTACAAAAAAGACATCTTTTTTTAAAAGAGCATCAAACACCAAGTTTATAAAAATTGCAGGTTTGATGTATTTGTAGTCATCACTTTAGATTAATTTCAAAATTCAAAACAGTCTAAATTCAGTAGCTAATTGAAAAATATTTTTATGGGGGTGGATTTCTCACACCTAATTCGGATGTCTGGTTTAGTCTAGAGTAAATTTAAACTAACCTAAGAATTCTTGATATATCTATCTCTGTATCCCAGCTAACTTGTTGCATGAATGCCTATGGGACAAGAGCGAATTCTTAAATAAAGTGATTTCAGTATTCCATGTTCTATCCAGGAATTTGTAAATGGCCTCTTACCTTTTTCAAGAAAAGTATTTACATCTGAGTGATCACCTGGTTGTTTAATGATTAATAATTATAAATAATAAATGTATTTTGGGGGGAAAAAAAAGGGTTCTTAAAACCCGACTGTTGGCACTTGTAAACTACAGTAAAGCAGTCAGATTTGTACTTGATCATCTGAATTTCTTCCTGCAACCATAACTTCTATGCACAGATCCACTACAACTTTTAGGAGTTGATGGAATTATAATTAACCCATGAAAAACCAATATTGTGGGTCTTATGAAGTATTCTCCTTTGCTGGTGATCATTTATTAAGAGGTAAGTATTAAATTATTTTAGGAAAGGCCTATTCTTAACACTAGCTGTCTGATTGGGTACTAGAACATTTAACATAATTTCTTTTTTAGTTACTATGAATGAAATTTAGTTTGGGGTTTATATTTTATCTTTGAAGACCACTGGATTTCTAGTTTTATATGCTACAAATGAATGGAAAATAGTATAAATTTCAACTTCATTGACCTCTGACTCATCTCTTCAGGAAAAAATCTTAATTTAGATAATCAAAAAAGTGCCCAGATTTCATTAGTGATGTTTGAAACTTGGTTGGTAAAATAAAAAAAAAACGCAATTTCTGACTCAGCAAAATGACTACTACGCTGGCTTCTGAACAACTGACTGGATCATTCTGACCTTGATTTTCATCAAGCATCCTCTTTGTGTTGATGTAAATGATTACTTCACGGTAGTTTTTTGGGTCATATTGACACAAGTTAATATTTAGGTTCACTGTCTAATATACAATATAGTGAAATAGCTGGATATTGTTTAATTCCTTCTTAAAGGTAAGTCATGTAATGTATTCTTAGGTATAGATGATAACATCTATCACTAATCTGAATTAACAGTTAAATGATGATGGGAATTTCATTCTCTTCTGAAATTTCAATATTTTTCCACTAGCTTCATTATACATGCTGCTTAAATAAAACATTCCACTTCAAATAATATTACTTACTCTTGTCATCTTTGAGACAACAGACTGTACCCTAAATAGACATTTTTTTGTGCAAACATTAAATATAAATAGCTAAGGTTATTTTTAGCTAAGATTTGATACTGAAATGTATTTCAATTGTAGATTTGAAAAATTGTGCCTCCAGCATAGGCTTAGAAGAGTTGTAGTGCCTTGCTGTGCATTGTTCAGGGCACACTTCAGGGAAAGATCATCCAGTTATAGCAGAATTAGTACCTCAGAAATTATATGAAATCATTAAAATTTCCTATGCTTAAAACAGTGTTTAAAATCCACACTTCTCATACCTAAATTCAAAGGCACAGATGCTTAGGATAATTGAACTGGTATACAAGGTTGTGTAAATACCCTCTCTTGTTTAGGAAAAGAGGCTTTATTTGCCTTTAAGTTGGATTTGCACAGACATTACCGTATATAATTTGTTGAGTTTTTCCCCTTAGAGGGTCTCTTTCTCTCCTCTCAGCACCTCCTCACTTTCAGCTTTAAACCTGACATATGGAGAGTATTAGAACTTTAACCTCTGCTTGCCTGAAGAAAACTTCTACTGATTTCCCAGAAAAACCTCTGGTTATATTTAGTTTAAGTCTTCTTGTATCTTTAAGAATTTCACCTAATTTCGTTTCATAAAAAATAGGAGCTTTTTACACAGATATGTAGTGATACAACAAAGAGGAACAGTTTCAACTAAAAGAGGAGAGATTTAAACTAGATGTTAAAAAGGAATTCTTTACTCAGAATGTGGTAAGGCTCTGGAACAGGGAGGAGTTGTGGCTGTGCCATCCTGGAGGTATGCAAGGCCAGGTTGGATGGGGTTTGAGCAACCTGATCTAGTGGAAGATGTCCCTGCCTATGGCAGGAGGGCAGGGAATAGATGATCCTTAAGGTCCCTTCCAACCCAAACCATTCTCTGATTCTCTAAGCAAAATTAAATTATGTGAAGGGTACTAGGTATTTATCTTATTAGCAGAACATGTCTACAGAGCACACCTTAAATTTTTCTAATGTGGTATATGTGACATGTTACTAATATTAACTGGGTTTTTGCCACAGTTGAAAATTATATTTAAGAAGCAAATGGTATCTAGTGGAAAACGTCTTGCTGAAAACCAAGGCATGCTGTCGGGGTACATGTATAATTTCTAAAATCTTCCGTTCAGCCTAAGCAGTGTACATTTTAATACAGCTGAATGCAAGATTATCTGTCAAGAAAGAAAAAAGATTGTAAACTGTGTTTACAGGGAATATGACAATAATATGGTTGTGTACACAATGGGAAGAGTAGAAACATCCAGTATATGGAATAATTGTAGAGAATTGTGGTAGTTCTGGAGAAACAATGGTGCCATACGATCTGTGCATGCAGAGCGTGTTGGTGAAGAGTGTATTTTCCACTTTAGAAGAGTGGAAAAAAAACTAAAAAGGATAAAACCCAGTGTCCTAGGTTACAAT
>WBMY01008758.1:72949-111103 GCA_013397315.1 Donacobius atricapilla
TTTTTTTTAATTTTCAGCAATATTTTAACTGAGGAATGTTCACCCAGAGCATCAGTTTAATAAAAAGAACACTTCGCGTTCCCGCCGAGCGCGTAATCCTGGGATTAAAGGCGCTGAAAGTGCCTTGAGATCGTTAACTAATTAAGACTTGCAGGCCGGCAGGTCGCTGTCTCTAATCGTGCCCGGCGGAGCGGGGCTGCCGGGCACGGGGCAGCGCTGCGGCAGGGCCGAGCGGAGGGAGAAGCTCCGTGCTGTTTTCTTCAGTGCTGAAAATAAACCCGGGCAGGTCAGGCACCTCCTCCGAGACCCCCAGCAATAAGAGTGGAGGATTTGGAGGTTTAAAGTGCCCCAAGGAATGGAGCCTTTCTGCCTCCGTGGGCACTGCTGGGAGCTGGGGATGTGCTGAGGGTCAGGGCTTCACTCCCTGAGCCCCACCCGTGGGTTGGCGTCCTCAGCCCTCGGTGCTTTTTGCTCCCAGGCACATCCCAAGGGTTTGTTCTGCCCCGTTCCCCCAGCAGAACAACAGAACAGAAACCAAAACTGCCCCCGGGGGACGCCAGGGCTGGGCTGGGCCTTTGCATGTCCGTGTGGTGCTGCAGCTGCTCGGGTTTTTCCCCTTTCCCTCTTTCCCTGCCCTCCCAAGGCCCCGTGCCCTGCAGGGATCTGGGAGTGTCCCTGGCCGCTTCCCCGCTGTCACGACCCACAGAAAAGGTTTGGACAGCCCCAAACCCCCTGCGCTGCCGCCCAAAAACTCTTTGCTGGCGTTTGCAAAGCCGGGGCAGCCCTGTCTGGCCGCAGCTCCTGGGTCTGGGGCTTTTCCAGCCTTCCAGGTCTTCGCTAATTGTTTTGAAGCTTCTGCTGCCACCGGGCAGATTGCTTTTCTCTCTTGATGCGAAATGTGAGGCTGCTGCCCCGGCCTCGGGGAGCAGGAGGAGCACGGGGGTGTTGGAGCCCGGTGCCAGCCCGCGCCTCCTCGCCAAGGACACGGCAGCGCCGGGGTCCCCGGGGTGCCCATCCATCAGCACCGAGGCCAAATTCCTCTCTGCCGAGCGAAAGGAATTCGGCCCTCATCCAGAGAGCGGCTGGGCTCAGGGAAGGAGGCTGGATCTGCCCGCGGGGTGGACCTGCCCGCTTTTTGGCCCTTTGCAGGGTCCATCCCCAGCCATTTTCGGGGGGTTTGGTTCGCCGGGGGCACCGAGAGTCCCTTGGGGGCGGCGGGGACAGCGCAGGCTCCTCTCTGTCCCGCTGGCCCGGGGACAGAGCTGTCCCGCGATGGATTCTCCCTCCGGCAGAGCGCTCAGGCTCCCGCATCTCCGCACGCCCCGCAGGTGGGGACACGCTTTCCTCTCGCTCTCCGGAGTTTCTCTCTCGCTCCGGCTCCCCGGGGCTGGGGAAAGCGGGCGAGCGGGTACAGCCTGTCCTGCTGGAGCACCCAGTTCCCCCGGGAGCCTCGCACGGAGCTCCCAGCACAGGGAGCCCCTCGGGCGGTGCTCGCCCCTCTGTGCTCTGGGCAGATCCCCCTGCCGGGCTCTGCCCTTCCCGGTAACTCTGAAAAGCAACGTCCCATCCATCCCCAAATCAGCCCCCAGCAGCCAAGGCCAAGCCCGAGGGATTTTGTTCAACGCTGGCAAAGCAGAGGTGGGCAGGGAGGAGACGCGGAGCCTTGATCTGATGGGCAGAGGCTGCAGCTCTGATCAGATAATAATTAATGACTGGGTTTGGGGGGGCCCTGCCGCCTCCATCCACAGCACCTGCACCCTCCGCGGCCCCGTGGGAAGAGTTCCCGGCCAGGGCAGGAGAAGCGGTGAACGAAGCGGAGCTCCCGCCGGTTTTGCTGGATGAAGGGTGCAGTAACCGAGCTCTGAGTGCCGGGGGGGCTGAGCAGGGTCCCCTCCGGCACAGGTCACCGAGCCAAGGGCCCAGAGTGACTGCCATGAACCCTCCCCGGCCCGTCCCTGCTCTGTGCCCGAGGGAACCGCGTGGAGCCCCCCTGGAGGCAGCGGGAACCGAGGGCAGGGGGGTTCGGCTCCTGACAAATATTTCTGGGTGGGAAACGAGAGGTGCAGCTTTGGATTTGTCGCTGCGGGCCGGGCGGGGGTGGCACAAGCACCGTGCACAGCCAGCCCCGCTGCCATCCCGCTGCTCCTGACCCTGCTCCCGCTTTTTGTCCCCCTCAGGCTGGTGGACGATCGGTGCGTGGTGGAGCCGGCGGCCGGGGACCTGGACAACCCCCCCAAGAAGTTCCGAGGTGAGGCTGGGGCAGCTCCAGCGCTCTCTGAGCAAGATCAAGGGCAGTCCTGGCCCTGAGCTAATCCACAGCTAATTGTTCATTGCTAATTGTCCCTGGGATGGGACACGGGGCCCCAGCTCTGCCCCGGGCTGCGCCCACCTGGGAGGTGCTGGCGTGTCCCGTGTGCTCCGGAGGCTCCACACCCATTATCCTTATCCCGGTAGGATTTCAGTGCCTGGATCACACGAGCAGAGAGCAGAGAGCTGGGAAATCTTTCCAGCCCCGTGGCTGTGGGGTTGGTTTAGGGCAGCTGCTCCTTTCATCCCCTCTCTTGGCGTTTTTTTCTTCTTTTAAATAAGATTTTTTTTTTTTTAATACCCGTTTCCCACTCTGCCTTGTGCCTCTGCCTTTTTCTCAGGGCAGCTTTAACACCACCCACCCCCCTGGCCACCCTCCTTTCCCCCACACCCCCAAATGTCTCAAGCCATCCATTTTTCCACTCTCTCAGGATCCCACCACGCAGTGCCCCGGCTCTCCATGCGAGTTATCGCCAATAATTTATCCATGAGTCTAATTCCCGACCCACCCAGCATCTCCGGCATCCCCCAGCCCCGTGCAGCTCCATTCCACCTGGGGCTGGATGCTCAGCAGCCACGCCGTCCCCCTGCCCGCCCGGCGTTGAAATCTCTTTTCCAGGCGCGGGTTTTTCGGCTCGGCCCTGCTCGCCGCACTCCCTATCAGGATATCCAGCTGTTTGTTTTAATGGCCGGAAAGGTAGAGCTCTCCCTGCTCGATAGCCATCGCCTGCAGCGAGGTGGAAACAACGGCCTGGGGCTGTTCCCTGCCGCCCGGCCAGAGGCTGCAGGGGATTTTCAGGCGCTGTCGCCGTCCCCACATCCTGTGGCCGGACCCTGCCCTATCCTGAGCCGCACACGGGTCGTGCCGGGGCTTCCCGCTGGGAAAACAGGACCCTCCTCCCGAGGTCAGCTCGGAAGGGTTCTTTGGAAATGCCAGAACCCACCTGGGAGCTGCTCCCGCCCCGGCTCTGCCGCCCGCGGCTCCTCGGAGAGACGCCCGACACCTCTCAGTTATTCGCTTCTTATTTGCTGAGGTTTCTGCTCCCGCCGAGGCTCTTCCCAGCCCGGTTCGGGCGTGTCAGGGAAAGCTTCCACCGTGCCAGGCGAGGGGGCAGCGGGACCCTCAGCTGTGCCACTGCTGTCCCCAGTTCCCACCCCCCGAAGGAGTCACCTGGAGATTTTGCCCCCCAGACCTCTCTGGGTGGGAGGTTTTGCCCCCAAAGCCACTCTGGGTGCGAAATTCTGCCCCCAAAGCCACTCTGGGTGCGAAATTTTGCCCCCAAAGGCACTCTTTTCCCCCAGAGCCATTGTGAGCCCTAGCAGGTGAGCCCCACATCGCGCTCCGGGCTGTCCACGCTGGGCAGTGCTGGCGCAGGAGCTTCCTTCACCTTCCCTCTTTGCCACCCCCATCCATGTTTCAGAAATCTGGCGGTGCTTTGGCCCAGGTGCCAAAATCTCGGGCTCCCGACGCAAGCCCCGCCGTGCCTCAGTTTCCCTCCTCAGCACTGGGGCAGGGGCAGGGCACGCTCGGAGCCCGGCCTTGGATTCGCGGCCATTTCAGAATCGCTCTGTTGTTTTTAATTGGTTTTTTTTGGTTTTTTTGGTTTTTTTTTTTACCTCCCCCTGGTTTCTCCTTCCCACCAGCGCCCTTTGCAGCAGTTCCCACTAATTAGCAATTTAATGGGGAGCTCCGGGGCGGGGGCTCGGGGCCGCTCGGGCTGCTGGGCACGGGATGTGCCAGCGGCAAACAGGTAAAACGAAATGTGAAACCCGGCCCTGCCCCGGCGGCCCCGGCCGGTGAGAACCGCGCTCGGCGCTGCCCCGGCGGCACTCCCAGGTAAATAAATACGCGCTCGGCAGCGCCTCGGGCCCGCGGCCAGACAGGGAAGGGACTTTATTTATTTTTTTTTTAATTTTTTTTTTGTGCCTGAACTTTCTGGGCTGCTATTTCAGGCATAATTAGGGCGATTCAGGCTGCAGAGCCCTTCCTGCCCTCGCCCCGCGCAGCTCCCAGCCCGGGAAGGGGGCTGGGAGATGTGAGGGCCTCCTTGTCTGCAGACATCTGCTCTCCTGCTTCACTTCCCCAAGCCTGGCCGTGCATGTCTGCGCTTCCCGCCCACCATCCTGGGGGAAAACAGGAGAATGGGGGCAATCTGCAGTGCGGGGAGGGTTTGGAGGAGCTGGGATGCGTCTTGTGCATCCTTTAGGATCTTGAAATAGAGCTGCTGACACAGAGATTTCGGGCGCTGGGCGCCTCCAGAGCTGGTGATGCGGGTCACGGAGGGATGGGCGTGTGTGCCCCGATGGCACGGCCACCGCAGGCTCCTTCTGCAGCCTCAGGGTGTCCCGTGGGCGACGAGGGACGTGGTGGTGGCTGCTGGTGTCCCGCCGGGATCCTCCCCTCCTTTGGTGCAGCTGGGCTCCATCAGAGCTCCTTCTCCCCCTGAAGCTCTCCTTCCCAAACAGCGCAGCCATTTCCGATGGGAACGCTTCTAATCACGAGTCCAAGAAGTGCAGTAATTCCTGGCCTCGTTATTTATCCTGATTTAAAGCCGATGCAGCAGGCAGCACACGGTGACGTGACCTCCAGCAGTCCCCGCCGTGTCTCCCTCATGGACGGGGGGACCATCGTCCATCCTGGGGGTGTCCCTGCCCCTCGGTGACACTGGCCCTGCTGGGGACACTCTGCTGCTGCTGCGGCCTCAGCAGCCTCTGCTCTGCTCTGTCCCCAGATTGCCTCTTCAAAGTGTGTCCCATGAACCGCTACTCTGCCCAGAAGCAGTACTGGAAGGCCAAGCAGACCAAGCAGGACAAGGACAAGATCGCTGACGTGGTGCTGCTGCAGAAGCTCCAGGTGAGCAGGAGCCAGGGCCCCCGAGCTGGCAGTGCCCACGAGCCGGGTGGGCGATGCCATCCGGACCTCTGGTGGTGCTGGTCGGGGTGAGAAGGGATTTCCAGCTGTGATTTCCCCCTTGTCCCTTCCCAGCCATTGCTGGGTCACCCTCCTGATGCTTCTTGGGCAGAGATGCTGTGGCAGAGGAGCTCTGTGAGCACAGCCCTGCACCCTGGGGCGCCCCAGGGCACCCCAGGACACCTCAGGACACCCTTCAGCATTTCAGGACATTCCAGGCCACCCCAGAGCACCTTTCAGCACCTCAGAACACCCCTCAGCACCCAGGGACACCCATGCAGGAGGGAGCCCTGCTTCCAGGACGTGCTCCAAAGGGCTGGGGAAGGGAAAGGCTCCCGTTGGCTTCCCCGAGCTTTGGCCAGGGCCCACATCAAACATTGCACAACGGCCTCAGGCAGCTGGCGAGGCCCCGCCGATGATTCATAAAACCAGAGCTGGGGAGAGATTTCACTAAATCATCTCATCGGGCCTGGAGCCCGGCCCCGGCCCCACCATCCCCAGCTCTGCCTCGGGCAGGGGGGGCTGCGCAGTGCCAGGACAGCGTGTCCTGCCCTGGAGGTGCCAGGACAGGGTCAGTGCCCGCTGCCCTGGCCAGCCCTGCTGGACGCAGCGCCTGGCACGCAGAACCCCCAGCTCCCTGCTCCCCTTCGCCGGGGTTGTAACGTCGCAGCTGTCCTGGCCGCGAGCGGACCCAGAGGCTCATTTCTGAGCCTGATTGATTGCACCTTGGTTAGGGCTGGTCTTAAAGAGATTCTGCCATTTCCTCGCTCCTCTCTGCTGCTCCCGGTGGTTTTGTGGCCGGAGCAGCGCGTGGGGAGCTCAGCCCAGCCCTGCCGAGCTCTGCAGGCACCGGGCTCAGCCTGCCCCTTATCAGGGAGGCTGAGAAACAGGCTGAGAACATCTCCCAGCCCACGGAGGTGATTCCTGAGGCAGGAGCAGCCAGGTCTGCGGTGGGGAAGCCCTGCCTGCCATGCCTGTCGTTGCCTTTCCGAGCTCGTGCCCCTCGCTGCTGATTCAGTGGGTTTGAGCTCTGTGTTTCCTTGGCCCAAAGCAGCTCAGACAGGCTGTGGGGGCTTCCCAGCCCCTCTGCTGATGTCCCCCAGTTCTCCCCAATCCCCTGTGGGCATCCCTGACACCCCATCCCTGGGCTTGGGGACAGTGTGGGAACATCAGCCCCGGGAACTGGCGTGCTTGGGGCAGCCAGCTCCCAGTGCCAGCCCCACTGGCTGCTGGCGAGGGAGGTGCTCAGATCTGGAAGGAGATTTAGCGGTGCTGGATCTCCCATCAGGGCCCTGTTGCTCCACGGGGTTGTTGTTAAACTCCCAGAGCAGCACCAGCGCGGGATTTCTTGGCAGCAGCCGCCGCTGCAGGGTGGTGAGGGTGGCTCCAGGTGACACCCAGAGCTCAGTGGGCATGGAGGGTGACTCCAGGGGGCACCCAGAGCTCTGTGGGGACAAGCACCAGGCACATTCAGAGCCCTCACCTGCTCAGGTGCTCAGGACCTGCTGCCCCATCCTCCCTCCCAGTGCCAAGCCGTGATTCCAGATGTTTCCCAATTCCTTTGACGCCAGGTGGAAGGGCTGAGAGCAGGGTGGGGAAGGGCAGAGGCTCTCCCAGCTCCATCCCTCGCTGTTTCCTGTCACAATTTTGGGGGAGCCCTGGGCTGGAGCTGCTCGAGCTGTGCCCAGCCTGGCGCCGGGGCTGTCGGCGCTCCCTTGCCATTCCCAGATTTGCTGTGGGAGCAGGTTCCAGCCTCGCTCCACGTGTGTCAGCATCCCGTCACTGCTCCGACTGCCAGAGCCAGCACATGGAAAATCCCTGCGGTTTTGGAGGGGGGCTGCTGAGCCTTCACTCCTGGGGACCCATCCTGCTGCAGCAGGTCCAGGCCTGCTCCATCTCTGGGCACGGCACCGCTGCCACGGTGCCTTTGGCTCCTTGGTTTTGGTGCTGCCAAGAGCCCCCAGTCCCCAGAGCCCTTATTTTGGGTGTTCTACCCCCAGCCTGAGCCCAGCATCCTCATTCAGTGTTACCCCAAAGCCTGCTGTCCTGGGGGAATTTTGGTGCTCTTTTGCCCCTGTCCTAATTTGTATAGATCTCAATTTAAAGCCCTCATGGACTTCCCAGAGCTGGTCAGGGCCACACTGGGCTGAGCTCTTGGATGCTCCATGCTGTGGCCGTGGGGGACAGAGGGACGCTGACCCCGATCCCAGCCCCTCCATCCTTCCCAAAGCCACGGCTGTGAGTGACCCTGCTGGGATTTGCTCCCGGGGAGGGAGGAGGGTGCTGCTGCACACTCAGCTCTTCTCCTTTGGGAGCAGCACGCGGCCCAGATGGAGCAGAAGCAGAACGAGACGGAGAACAAGAAGGTGCACGGGGACGTGGTGAAGTACGGGAGCGTCATCCAGGTACGGATCCAGCATCCAGCACGGATCCAGCACATCTGGGAAGGGGCTGGTGGTGCCTGGGGCTGCAATTCCCAGCTCTCCCACCCTTGGCTCCCCCAGCTGCTGCACATGAAGAGCAACAAGTACCTGACGGTGAACAAGCGGCTGCCGGCGCTGCTGGAGAAAAACGCCATGCGGGTGACCCTGGATGCCACCGGCAACGAGGGCTCCTGGCTCTTCATCCAGCCCTTCTGGAAGCTCAGGAGCAACGGGGACAACGTGAGCATGGGGCCCGGCAGTGCCTGACGGGGTGTGCCAAGAGCTCCACGCCTGGGCTCGGCTCCACAGCGGGCACCCGGTCTCATCCTCGCTCCCCTTTCCCCATTTTGCTCCCCAGGTAGTCGTGGGAGACAAAGTCATCCTGAACCCCGTGAACGCCGGGCAGCCACTGCACGCCAGCAACTACGAGCTGGCTGACAATGCTGGCTGCAAGGAGGTACAGGAGGGCCTGGAGGTTTTTTCCTCCTTTTTCCTTTCTTCCCTTTGTCCTGGGGTCGTGACCGCGCTCTCTTGCTCTGTAGGTGAACTCGGTCAATTGTAACACCAGCTGGAAAATCAACCTGTTCATGCAGTTCTGCGACCACATGGAGGAAGTGCTGAAGGGGGTAAGGAAGGAGGTTTGGGGGGACAGGACGTGTGAGCAGCCACCTGGCTCTGTGACAAGGGCAGAGACGAGGTCCTGCCTTGAGGGCCGTAATTCCTGGGAGAATTCATCGCCTGCAGTGGGGCGGAGTGGGATATTTTAGGACCTGCTGGCAGCGGGGAGCTGAGGGCACAAATTACTGACCTCGGGGTGTTAAACTGACTTCTGGAGACAGCCCCACGCAGTGCCAGCAGTGGCTTCTTGTGCGGGGACAATTCCAGCTGCTCAGCCCTGCAGCAGGGTGGCTGTTGCCTGGGAAAGGAACTTCCCCTGCTGAGCTATTGTTCGGGGCCGAGGTCCTCCAGGAAGCAGCTGGATGGACGTGGATTGTTAGGATCTTACACCCTTCGTGCCCAGGTGCTGTGCTTATCCCAGCTTCCCACAGCCTCCTTCCCGGGGTGTGAATGCCTTAAACACATCGGGGAGCAGAGCCTCTGCCTGATCCAGGGGTGGGAAGTGATGGATTCACATCCATTTATCCCCTGGGGGTGGAAGTGGAGGGGTCACTGCATGGATAATGGGAGTGATGGCAGTGCAGGGTGTCTGTGCCCTGTCCCATGGGTTCAGAGGAGCGTTTGTGCTGCTTGGGGTAGGTTTTAGCAGAGCTCAGGGCGGTTAGATGGGAACAGGTGACAGTGGCCTGGGGTCCCCAGGGTCCCACAGTCCTGCCGTGCAGTTGGGAGCTGTGTCCAGGAGGAATCCAATCCCCTTTGCAGCATGAGGGGTCATAGGAGGAGATGCATTGCAGGAGAGCCATGGAGAAATTTCTGCACTGACGGAGTGGTTAAACATGGGAACAGGCTCCCCAGGACAGTCACCATCCCTGGAAGTGTTCAAAACTGAATAGGCGGACACTTCAGGATATGGTTTCGTGGGCGTGGTGGTGAAAGATTGGACTTAATGACCTTGGAGCTCTTTTCCAACCTGGAAGACTCCAGGACTCTTTGACCGTGTCCCTCACCCCTGTGTCCTGGTGCAGGGGGATGTGGTGAGGCTGTTCCACGCCGAGCAGGAGAAGTTCCTCACCTGTGACGAGTACAAGGGCAAGCTGCACGTCTTCCTCCGCACCACCCTGCGCCAGTCGGCCACCTCGGCCACCAGCTCCAACGCCCTGTGGGAGGTGGAGGTGAGCAGGGAGGGTATGGAGGGGGTGTTTGGAGACCTCCCAGGCCCTCCTGAGCCGTGGCTGAGCTCTTCCCTGCCTCTCCCAGGTGGTTCACCACGACCCGTGCCGAGGGGGAGCCGGCCACTGGAATGGCTTGTACCGCTTCAAGCACCTCGCCACGGGCAACTACCTGGCAGCCGAGGTAAGGGGGTGGCAGAGGGGCGCAGGAGTGTGCCCGGGGGCTGTGGCACCCCTTGCAAAGGCAGTGCCCACCTCGGGCAGGGAGTGACGCCCAGCCTTTCCTCTGGTCCCCTCCGGTTCGCTCCCTGCGACTCCTCCTTGCTCACAGATGTTGGCACCTGACCGCCCTCATCATTCACCTGGTTTAGGACCAAACCTTCCCCCCTGAAATCCCCCAGTGAAGGGGTTCACTCGCTCAGATGGCCGGGCTTGGCTCCTTTTCTGGCCCAGGGGGACGGGAGGGGGTGTCTGGGGCGTTTCTGTGCTCACCCCATGCCAAGGGACCGACTGGCACAGCCTGGTGCGTTGGAAGTGGCACGTGACTCATCCTGCTGTCCTCGCCTGGCAGAGGGTGGGGGCAAAACCTGGGGCTGGGAGCACCATCTGCCAGGTTCTTCTGCTCCCGTTTAAGCTCAAGGCCTCCTGATAGAGGCACGAAGGAGTTGCTGCCCTTGGATAATGGGGTGTGTTTGGCGCTGCCAGGACCGAGGGCTGTGCTCTGCTGCCAGGGCAGCAGGGACATCCTGGGGATGCTCCCCAGCTGCAGAAGATGCCCAAGGACAGCCCCCAGAGCCCTTCCATCACTGCAGGATGGAAAACAGCAAACACAGGGGCTCTGAAATGGGTGCTTTAAACCCAAAGACACTCTGTTAGCACCTGAAGAGGAAAGATCTGAGACTGAGCCCATCCTGGGCTGGTGCTGCTCACTGGGAGCTCAGCCTGGAGCCTCCAGGGAGTTCTTGCTGCCGCACAGAGCCCAGGTCTGCTCCCCTGGGCTCCCCCATCCTACTCCCAGGGCTGGGACACCGTGCACTGGGCACAGGTCACATCCTCCAGCCCCACCCGGGCAGGTTTCCTCTCCGCTCTGTGTTCAGGGAAGGCAGGAATAGGGATCACACACCATCCCCAGGGGTTCGGAGGCACCGAGCAGGAGGACTGACAGCTGCTTTTCATCTCCTTCTTTAACTTTTCAGGAAAACCCAAGTTATAAAGGAGACGTGGCTGAGCCCAAAGCAGCGCCCACGGTGAGCAGAACCGCTGCTGCCGCTGCCCCAACCACGCCAGCTCCCAGGCAGGGCCTGAAAGCAGGGAAATGCCCCAAAACAGAGCCTCTGAGGGGATACAGCCGAGTTTGTCCCACTGTGCCAGCACAGCGTCCCCTGCCCCGCACTTAGAGCAGTGTCCCTGTGCCCCACCTGTGAGAGGACCCTGCCAAAACCTCTCAGAGGTGTCCCAGTGCATGTTGGCTCGCCAGGCCACGGGGAAATGCTTGGTAAATGAGAGAGTTGGACGTTCAGGGGGGGTTTTCTGTGCCGTTGGTGAGGTTTGCATCGGGGGGGCCGCGTAGCTCAGGTGCATCCACGCCGCTTGTGCTCCGCTCGTGCGAGGCTCAGCCCCGGCAAAGCTTCTGCTGCGTCCCCCCGACGCCGTGGGCACAGGGGACCCCCGAGCCGGGCTCAGAGACCCCCGAGCCGGGCTCAGAGACCCCCTCCCCACCGTGCAGGGGGGCAGCAGCCGCGCCAGCCGCAGGAACACCGGGGAGAAGATCAAGTACCGGCTGGTGGCCGTGCCCCACGGCAACGACATCGCCTCCCTCTTCGAGCTGGACCCCACCACGCTGCAGAAGACGGATTCCTTCGTCCCACGGTGGGGCAGCGGGGTCGGGAGGAGGAGGGGAGGCTGAGTGCTGGGGCAGGGCGGTGCTGGCGTGTCCCCAGGGGTCACTCAGCAGGACGTGGTGCTGTTGGCAGGAACTCCTACGTGAGGCTGCGCCACCTCTGCACCAACACCTGGATCCAGAGCACCAACGTGCCCATCGACATCGATGAGGAGAGGCCCATCCGCCTCATGGTACGGCCCTGCTCCCTCCTCTCTCCGGGGGCTTATTCCCTGTTCCCCAAGAGCTCTTAGGGTGCTCCTTCCCTCCCAGCACCCGGGGAATGAAACACCCCGGATGATCCAAAGGGGTGGGTGGCCACCGGCCAGAGCCCACTCCAGTCACGCAGAGCCCACCCCGGCCCCCCTGACGGGGACAAACCGGGTCACTGATGTCAGCCGGGGGGTGGCAGTTGGTGGGAACACGCCTGGCATGGCCCTGTCTGTGTGATGCTGCTTCTCCGTTGCTTCCCAGCTGGGCACGTGCCCCACCAAAGAGGACAAAGAAGCTTTTGCCATCGTCTCTGTGCCTGTGTCTGAAATCCGGGACCTGGACTTCGCCAACGACGCCAGCTCCATGCTGGCCAACGTGGTGGAGAAGATGAACGAGGGTTTCCTCAGCCAGAATGACCGGAGGTAAAAGACCCCTGGAGCTGGGGCTGTGCTGGGCTCCTCCACGGGCTCCCCAGCAGGATGAGGCCCCTGCCTGGTGCTGGTGCCAGCTCTGCCCTTGCTTCCCTGCCCACAACCCCAATCCATGCCTTCTTCTCCCAGGAGCCTGGCGAGGAAACCAGATAACAACACAGCCCTGTTCTGGCCCCTCCTAGAAAAATATCCTAGAAAAATATCCCAGAAAAATATCCTAGGAAAATATCCGAGGGGCTGGGAGATGGCCCCACGATAGGGGCAGCCGCCTTAGTCACTGTATTATTTTTAGGTGGGTGGGTTCTTGGTGCTTCCTGAGCAAACACAGATCCCTGTGGGACAGAGCGAGCGGCTTCCGCCCTGCCAGCCTGGCCCACAGGGCTGACCACGCGGGCAGAGGCGTTCAATGCAGAATCCCTGGTGTAAGCCACAAGCAAAGCCCCCCAGACATTCGCCCTGGCACATACAGGAGCCATAGGGGCTGCAGATCCGGACATTGACTTCCATCAGGGAGGGCAGGATCAGCCAGCGGCTCCCCTGGCAGGTTCCTGAGGCTCTTTGGTGCCCAGAACCCGCCAGCATCACTGCAGGGACCCGAGTCTGGGCAGGTGAGCAGCCCCATCCCACTCACCCCGTGTCCCTTTGCAGGTTCGTGATCCAGCTGCTGGAGGACTTGGTGTTTTTTGTCAGTGACGTCCCCAACAATGGCCAGAACGTGCTGGACATCGTGGTGACCAAGCCCAACCGGGAGCGGCAGAAGCTGATGCGGGAGCAGAACATCCTGAAGCAGGTGGGTGGCCCTGGGGCCCTGCATCCCAGCACGGCCGGGACGTGTCCTGTGGAGATGGCCTGTCCTGCTCAGCGGCGCTCCGGGGCCAGAGGGATGGAAAACCCCACGGAGGAGGGCCTGGCCTCCAGCTCATGCCGTGGCGTCCAGCCACGCACAGGGGGCTGCTGTGGAGCAGGACACAGCCCTGATGTCTTGTTTTGGGCAGATCTTTGGGATCCTGAAGGCCCCTTTCAAGGACAAGGGCGGGGAAGGGCCCCTGGTGAGGCTGGAGGAGCTGTCGGACCAGAAGAACGCTCCCTACCAATACATGTTCCGCCTGTGCTACCGCGTGCTCCGGCATTCCCAGGAGGATTACCGCAAGAACCAGGTGCCGAGGGCAGGGTGGGTGACTCCCCCCATCCCCGTGGGGCCTCGGGGGGCAGGGGGACATCGCTCACGGCCCCTCTGTGCCCGCTGCAGGAGCACATTGCCAAGCAGTTCGGAATGATGCAGTCCCAGATCGGCTACGACATCCTGGCCGAGGACACCATCACGGCCCTGCTGCACAACAACCGCAAGCTGCTGGAGAAGCACATCACCAAGACCGAGGTGGAGACCTTCGTCAGCCTGGTGCGCAAGAACCGCGAGCCACGGTGCGTGCGGGGTCTCCGCGGGGCGTGAGGGGAAGGGGAGCCACGGGGAGCCCCCCTCTCACGGCAGAGCTGCCTCTCCCCGGCAGGTTTCTGGATTATCTCTCGGATCTCTGTGTGTCCAACCACATCGCCATCCCCGTCACCCAGGAGCTGATCTGCAAGTGCGTGCTGGACTCGAAGAACAGCGACATCCTCATCAAAACCGAGTGAGTGGCCGAGGGAGAGGTTTTCCACGTCAGGGGTTCACTGTGGGTTGGATGTCGGGCGCCCACCAAAGCCGCTCACTCTGCAGCTGGACAGAGGAGAGAGAAGTTATCGAAGGGTTCATGGGTTGGGATAAGAACCAGGAGAAATTGCTCATCAAATACTATCACAGGTGAAACAGGCTCTAGTTAGGGGTATGAATTAAGTTTGTTCTTAACTAAATCAGAGCAGGATAATGAGAAGTGAAACCCTTAAAAACACCTTCTCCCACCCTACAAGGAACCCAGGGTAAGCCTGGTCCCACTGAAGTTCCATCACCCCTTGAGGTGCAGCCCCTCCGTCCATGGGAGCATCTCCAGATTTCCCCTTTCCTGTCGCAGGCTGAGGCCGGTGAAGGAGATGTCCCAGACCCACGAGTACCTGAGCATCGAGTACTCGGAGGAGGAGGTCTGGCTCACCTGGACGGACAAGAACAACGACCACCACGAGAAAAGCATCCGGCAGCTGGCGCAGGAGGCGCGGGCTGGCAATGCCCATGACGAGAACGTCCTCAGCTACTACAGGTGACACTCCCGTGGCACCTCCTCTCCAGGTGAGGCTGTGAGGGTTGCACGGCCTCACTCCCTCTCCCCCTCACCCCTGGGCAGGTACCAGCTGAAGCTCTTTGCCCGCATGTGCCTGGACCGCCAGTACCTGGCCATCAAGGAGATCTCCCAGCAGCTGGGGGTGGACCTGATCTTCCTGTGCATGGCAGATGAGATGCTGCCCTTCGACCTGCGCGCCTCCTTCTGCCACCTCATGCTGCACGTGCACGTGGACAGGGACCCCCAGGAGCTGGTGATGCCCGTGAAGTTTGCACGGCTCTGGACGGAGATCCCCACAGCCATCACCATCAAAGAGTGAGACACGCCGGGGCTCGGGGTGGCTTGGAGGGACAGGGCAGGACAGGGGGTGGCAGATGCCCTGGCAGGAGAGCGTTTGTGGCGTGACCTGGGTAGGTCCGAGCCCTCAGAAGGAAGTGGGCTCCATCTGTCACAGCATCACTGCTGGTCACAGTGGCCCAGGACAGTGCTCCTGCCAGCTGGGTGTGAGGACACCCGCTGTCCCCAGCTCACCCCGAGGTGTCCCCCTGCAGCTACGACTCCAACCTCAACGTCTCGCGTGATGACAAGAAGAACAAGTTTGCCAGCACCATGGAGTTCGTGGAGGACTATCTCAACAACGTGGTGAGCGAGGCCGTGCCCTTCGCCAACGAGGAGAAGAACAAGCTCACCTTCGAGGTGCGGGCGCTGCCGGTGTCACCGGCACCCTGCGGGGCGTGACACGGTCTGGCTGCCCCTGCAGCGTCCCTGTCCCCCACCATGGATTCTCCTGCTCAGCGCCCACCACAGCGAGGTCTGGAGCTGCCTTGTCCTTCCCCAGGTCGTCAGCCTTGCCCACAACCTCATCTACTTCGGCTTCTACAGCTTCAGCGAGTTGCTGCGCCTGACACGGACCCTGCTGGGCATCATCGACTGCGTCCAGAACCCTCAGCTGATGATGCAGGCAGTCTATAATGATGAGGTGACCGGTGAGTCCCTCTTCATGGCCAGGGAGGTGTTTCCCGTAATCTGCCCAGCCTTCTCCATGGTCTGCGCAGTGCTTTCCAGTTTTGGTGGCAAGAAAACCAGACAGTGGCTCGCTGCTGTGGCTGGGTGTGCAGTAGGACATGGGGTGGTGAGCCCTTGCCCGTGCCAAAATAAATATTCAGTTCCTTCTGCTCATTCTCTGATTAAGTCTAGAGCATTTTCCAGTCCAAGTGGGTCCTTCCTTGGTCCTCTGCCCCCTCCCTCTCTGCCTACACTAACTGTGGCTGCCTCCACAGGGAAGAACGTGCGGAGGTCGATCCAGGGCGTGGGGCAGATGATGTCCACGATGGTGCTGAGCAGGAAACAGTCCATCTTCAGCACCCCCAGCCTCAGCGCCGGCTCCGCCCCGGAGCAAGTGGACAGAGGGAGGAGCATTGAGAACGAGAACATTGTGGTGATGGAGACCAAGCTGAAGATCCTGGAGATCTTGCAGGTTGGAGGCAATGGGGTGGCGGGACCTGTGGGATGGGGGTGTGTAATGGGATTTTCTCAGGCAGGGGCATAGTTGGCGTGAGAAGGCACCCAGTCACCTTTGGTTTCTCCTTCCCTGCTGCTTCCAGTTCATCCTGAATGTGCGGCTGGACTACAGGATCTCCTACCTGCTCTCCGTTTTTAAGAAGGAGTTTGTGGAGGTTTACCCCATGCAGGACAGCGCGGCCGACGGGACAGCTCCAGCCTTTGACTCCTCAAGTAACTCTCCCACTTTGCTCCTGGCACCCCCAGCTCAGCAAACCCCAGGGGCTGGGAGGACACAGGCGGCAGAGGTGACACCTCCAGCAGAAGTGACATCTCTGACAGGGGGCAGGGAGGGACGGAGTTTGTGTTTTGCTGGGAACAGGAGCAGGGAGTTGGGTTGGTTCCTGTGGGTTCCTGCCAAGACTCAGGGCTGGCGTTGTCCACCCTTGTCACTCCTTTCCTCTCCCCGCAGCCGCAGCCATGAACCTGGACCGGATCGGGGAACACGCCGAGGCCATGTTTGGTGTGGGGTGAGTCCCTGCCCCCCATAGCTCCCCTGGCCATAGGGCCCTTCCCCTTCTGTCCCCGCCACCCAGGCTGGGAGCTGCAGCTGATGAGGAGGATGAGGCTCTAAAGCTGTCCCCATCAGCCGCTGAGCTCCGTGCTAATGCCCAGTGCCTCCGCCCCGCTCCAGGAAGTCGAGCAGCATGCTGGAGGTGGATGACGAGGGAGGGAGGATGTTCCTGCGCGTGCTGATCCACCTGACCATGCACGACTACCCCCCACTCATCTCGGGCTCCCTGCAGCTCCTCTTCAAGCACTTCAGCCAGAGGCAGGAGGTCCTGCACACCTTCAAACAGGTGACGCTGAGGGGACCTGGAGCACCCCACGCCTGGCTGAGGGTGGGGGACGTGGGGTGGATCCTGGCCCTTTCCTTGGAGATCTGGGAGTGGGATCTGTGCCCCAAACTGGAAACCCCTGGGAATGTCGCTGCAGGTCCAGCTCCTGATCTCAGCCCAGGATGTGGAGAACTACAAGGTGATCAAGTCAGAGCTGGACAAACTCCGCACGATGGTGGAGAAATCGGAGCTCTGGGTGGACAAGAAGGGCAGCACCAAAGGGGACAGCACAGGGGAGGGCAACAAGAAGGAGAAGAAGGAGGTGAGAGCCCTGAGCAAGACACCAGGATGCAGGGTGGGAGGCAGGGGGCAGCTCACTTTAATCCAACACCCGATGCCTCTGGATGGGCTTGATGGGGAGGCTCCAGGAGGGTCCTGTGGGGTGTGGCTGGAGGGGCACGGTGTGACCCCAATGCTGTGGTGTTCCCTGCAGCACGGTGCCGATGAGGAGGTCATCGCTCCAGGAGAGAAGAGCAGCGAGAACTACCAGATAGTGAAGGGGGTGAGTGACACCAAACCCCGGTGCACCGACGGGGAGGAAAGGGATGAAATCCTGGGGAGATTTCCAAGTTCTGCTGTGCTTCAGTAGAAATAAATCCGAGCCTGGCTTGTTCCTGTCAGCTCAGCACAGGGAAAAGCTGTCACATCCTTGCGCTGGGGGGACAGGAGGGGCCTGGGTGGGTGACAGCTACGAGGGCTCCGCACAGCGCCGCAGGGGGGATCCCTGAGGGGGTGCCGAGGTTTGTGAGCAAAGCAGGGAACACCCGGGGTTATGGAGGGAACATCTGGAATGCAAACCAGCCCCAGTGCTGGTGACCATCCCCAGTGGCTCCAGGCTCAGCCCCTGCCATGGTCCCTCTGTCCCCAGATCCTGGAGCGGCTCAACAAGATGTGCGGGGTGGGGGAGCAGGTGCGCAAGAAGCAGCAGCGCCTGCTGAAGAACATGGACGCCCACAAAGTGATGCTGGACCTGCTGCAGATCCCCTATGAGAAGGTGGGTGGGCAGAAACCAACGGGTCCTGAGGGCCCAGGGCAAAGGGGGCACACGGGGACCCCCTGAGTGGCCTCCTGCCGCCCCACCCCTCTCAGCTCTGCGTGTTTCTCCTCTGTCCCCTCCTCAGGGGGATGCCAAGATGATGGAGATCCTCAAGTTCACCCACCAGTTCCTGCAGAAGTTTTGTGCTGGCAACCAGGAGAACCAGGCCCTGCTGCACAAACACCTCAACCTGTTCCTGACCCCAGGGGTAAGGAGAGGACACGGAGGGGCAGCAGCACAGGGAGGGAATTTGGCACCACTCCTGGGGCTGAGAGCACGGGATGGAAAAGCCAGGAGGACAGCAGGCAGGGCAGGAGTTGGGGACAGTTCCTGCAGCCCCCTGACCTCTCTCTGCCCCTTGTTCCCAGCTGCTGGAGGCGGAGACGATGCAGCACATCTTCCTCAACAACTACCAGCTGTGCTCGGAGATCAACGAGACGGTGCCGCAGCACTTCATCCACTGCGTGGCCACCCACGGCCGCCACGTCCAGTACCTCGACTTCCTGCACACCATCATCAAGGCCGAGGGCAAGTACGTCAAGAAGTGCCAGGACATGATCATGACTGAGGTGAGGACCTCTCCTGTGGGGCAGGAGTAGGGGGGAGGCAGGACAAGGCTCTTGGGACCTGCACCATTGGCTTCTTCCTTGAGAAGAGCCTTCCAGCCATGCTGGATCCTCCCTAGAACCACCCAGCCCCAGTGCTGGTGGCCTTCTTGAGTGGCCATCAGGCGTCTCCAGGGGCTCAATGCAAGGTCCAAGAACCAGTCTGGAAGTCCCACAAGTCCTGATTGCACTGCAAATTCAAGTTCTGATTGCACTGCAAATTCCTAGTTTTCCCTGTTAACACAAATCCCTGTCCCTCTTCCCGGCCACTGCTGCTCATCCCCCACTGCAGAGGGGACACCATTGGCCTTGGAGGTTTCTGACCTTCTTTTTTCAGAGTGGTGACCACTGAGCACTGACCCTTCCCTGCAGCTCACCAACGCCGGGGACGACGTGGTGGTTTTCTACAACGACAAGGCTTCGCTGGCCACCCTGCTGGAGATGATGACGGCGGCCAGGGACGGCGTGGAGGAGAACAGCCCCCTGATGTACCACATCTCCCTGGTGGACCTGCTGGCCGCCTGCGCCGAGGGCAAGAACGTCTACACCGAGATCAAGTGCACGTCCCTGCTGCCCCTGGAGGACGTGGTGCGGGTGGTGACACACGAGGACTGCATCACGGAGGTACGGGGGCAGCCACGAGGACACTGGGGCTCAGCGCCGAGTGTCCCCTGATGGCGTCCCTGCCCCTTTCCCCCTCCCTGCCAGGTGAAGATGGCCTACGTGAACTTTGTCAACCACTGCTATGTGGACACGGAGGTGGAGATGAAGGAGATCTACACCAGCAACCACATCTGGACCCTCTTTGAGAACTTCACCCTGGACATGGCCCAGGTGCGTGGGGAGGGTTGTGCGGGAGGGACACGGCAGTGGTGGCTTGGATGGGGACAGGGTGGTGTCGCCAAGGCTCCCTTGAAGCCTTCTGCAGGGCATGGATACACAGGTGGGACTTCACACAGCTGCCACACCTGGGGTCCCACACTGGGGAGTGGTCAGGGCTCTCTGGCGTGACTGCAGGAGCTGTCACTGGCCACAGCCCTCAGCTCAGAGTGGTCCCAGCAGCCTCTGGGCAGACACGAGCTCGCCCCGGTGCCATCAGCGTCCTCCCTGTCCTCACAGATGTGCAAGAAGCGGGAGAAGCGCCTGCCGGACGCCACGCTGGAGAAGTACGTGCTGACAGTGGTGCTGGACACCATCAACGCCTTCTTCAGCTCGCCCTTCTCAGAGAACAGCACCTCGCTGCAGGTGACAAGGGCTGGGCAGGGTGCCAGGGGGAGGACAGCAGCTCAGCCAGCCCCCCAAAACACAGTTTGGACGCTGTGCTGACGCTCCTGTCTCCTCTAGACCCACCAGACCATCGTGGTGCAGCTTCTCCAGTCCACCACAAGGCTGCTGGAGTGCCCGTGGCTGCAGCAGCAGCACAAGAGCTCGGTGGAGTCCTGCATCCGCACGCTGGCCATGGTCGGTAAGGAGCCACTGCCGTGCCCAGGGGACAGGGGACAGAGCCACCCTGGGCTGCCTCTGCCCAGCAGCGAGCAGGACACCCTGTCCCTCCTGTGGGGGAGGCAGGACACCACGGAGACGGGCTGCCAGCTGGGGATGGGGACATTCAGCTCCGAGCTGTGCTTTTTTTTTGAGCTTCCTCTCAGCACGCCCAAGATAATGTGGGGATAAGCAGAGCCTGGGCTTGGCTGGAGCTCCCTGGTGTGTCCCTGCCCGGACACAAAGCCAGCACTGACAGTGGTTTTCCCTGGCCAGGACTTTGCCCTCCGTGTGCAGCTGCCTGACTCAGGCTGAGGGCTGTTAGCGTTGAGTCACTGGAAAGGATTGCTGGTGGCTGGGCTCCGGGTGGGGATTTCCCTTGGGAATTCCAGGCAGGGTGCTTGCAGCCTCCCAACACTGGGCTTCCCCAGCTGAAATCTGGGGCTGGGACCTTTTCCCACCCTGTGCGAGGCTGTGGGTGCTGGGATGTGTGGGAATACTCCAGCCCATGCTTGCCTGGAGGAGTTTACTCGTGTATTTACCCCAAACCTGCTGCGAATGAGGTGAACACTGGTGAAAGGGTGCCCAGACAGGGCGGTGGGACCCAGCTGGGTGGTGTTTGTCCCAACCCCATCCCCGTGTCCCTCAGCCAAGAGCCGCTCCATCGCGATGCCCATGGACCTGGACGCCCACGTGAGCTCCCTGCTCAACAGCAGCTCCACCAGCACGGTGCAGAGGAACACCTCGAGCTACAAGGCGGCCACACGCTCCTTCCCCCGCGTGTCTGCCACCCCCAACCAGTGGGACTACAAGAACATCATCGAGAAGCTGCAGGTACAGGGCAGGGCGTGGCGGGGCTCCAGTGGCAGGAGGGCGCTGGTGTTGTAGGGCCCCTGTGCCGTGTGTCCCCTGGCTGTGGGCTCGATATTTCTGAGCCTGAATTTCAGCTTGCTAACCATTGCCAGCTCCTTTCCCAAGGGAAAGCTGCCAGCAGTTTTCTCTCTTCAAAACATCTCTCTCCATTTCTCAGCACAGGTTCAGCAAACAGTGTTTACTTTTCCCATAACAACTGTTCCCAGGGGTTCTTTCTTATTACTTAACCTGTAGAGAGAAGTGTCAGTCCCATGGAGCAATAATAGACCTTTTTACACAGCATGTTATAAAAAAACCTGTTAGAATTGTACATAAAACCTTCTTTCTCATCTGACAACTCTATGGAGTCAATCTATTTCGTGTCCTACCGTGACACCCTGGCTCTGAAGGGCTCTGCTGTGGCTTGCAGGACATCATCAACGCCCTGGAGGATCGCCTGAAGCCGCTGGTGGAGGCCGAGCTGTCCGTGCTGGTGGACGTCCTGCACCGGCCGGAGCTGCTCTTCATGGAGGGGACGGAGGCGTTCCAGCGATGCGAGAGCGGGGGGTTCCTGTCCAAGTGAGGCTGGTTTGGGACTGCCCTGGGGGCGCTGGGGAGGGTTTGGGACCCTCATCCTGGCTGGGCTGTACAGCCTGGAGGGGCGGTGGGGGTGGTTCCCTCAGGGATGTCTGGGCCCCTCGCGGCTGCGTGACGATGGCTTTGCTGTGTCAGGCTGGTGCAGCACACCAAGGACCTCATGGAGACGGAGGAGAAGCTCTGCATCAAGGTGCTGAGGACGCTGCAGCAGATGCTGGTGAAGAGGAACAAGTATGGAGAGAGGGTGAGCACCGTGATCCGTGTCCATGGGGGCCCCTCCCGGGCTGGCAGAGCCCACCCTGGGCACCCAGGGGTGCTCAGCTGGTTCTGCCCTGGCCCCAGCCTCGGCAAGGGGTCACTGGTGATGTTTGTCTGCCTCGGCAGGGGAACCTCCTGCGGAAAATGCTCATGAACAATTACCTGCAGAACAAGCGGTCCAGCTCCAAGGGGGAGATGGGGGATGCTGCTGGGGGAGGTGAGTGCCCCTCTCCTGCCCCTTCCCCTCAAGCTCCCCAGCAGCGATGGGACCAGGTCTGTGGCTGGTTGCCACGGCCCCACCTCCACGGGAGCAGAGGATGTGGGGAGGTGAAGGGAGGGTGCTGAGATGCCCCAGCAGTGGCGAGGCTGTGCGGGCTCTGTGCCACCACAGCATCACATCCCTGATGTTCTCTCACTCAGGCCAGGACCAGGACTGGTCAGCCATCGCCGCTGTCCAGTGCCGGCTGGACCGCGAAGGGGCCACCAAGCTGGTGGCTGACCTCATCATGAACACCAAGAACGAGAAGATCTTCCAGGAGAGCATCCTGCTGGCCATCCGCCTGCTGGACGGCGGCAACACCGAGATCCAGGTGCTGCGGGGGATCGAGCAGCCAGGGGTTGATGTGGGTAGTGTGAGGGTCCAGTGCAGTGGGCAGTGGGTTTGGCAAAAATATCTCTTGTTTGTGCCAAAATCTGGTGATTTGATTTTCTCCGCTACTTGGCTGGGTGAACGGCTGCGGGAGGGGCAGGTGGTTCCAGGTTGTTCCTGCAGTTCTGCTGATGCCCTCTGCCGGGAATTCCTAAAATGACTCGGGGCTGCAGCTCTTGTGGGGGACCTCCAGGGTTATCCCAAACCCTTTGTCACAGGGAAGCTGAAAAATGCTGTGTGCAAAACCCAGTGGGGCTCCAGGCAAAAGCCAGGTTATCCTGGGCAATGTCTGGAGTGCCGAGGCTGCTGCTCGGAGGGACAGGCAGGGACGCTTTGGAACCTGTGGTGGGGACCTGAACGGGTGTCCTTTCACCAGAAATCCTTTTACAACCTCATGACGAGCGACAAGAAGTCCGAGAAGTTCTTCAAGGTTCTGCACGACCGGATGAAGAAGGCGCAGCAGGAGACCAAGTCCACGGTGTCAGTGAACATGAGCGACATTGGGAACAAGCCCCGCGAGGACAAGGATGAGCCAGACCCTGGCCCCAAAGGTGCGGGGCCGTGTCCCCTTGTCCCCTTGGGAAGGCCAGCACTGGCTGGGTGACAGCCTGAGCTGACGAGGGGACAATGCCCTCCAGGACGAGGAGACACCTTCCTGATGCCCGGCACCCCCACGCGGTTCCCGATGGCCGTGGGGTTCCGGAAGGGCCACGACCCCGGGGAGCAGGGCCAGAACAACGAGATGGGGGTGACGGTGCTGATCATGGAGCCCATCCTGCGCTTCCTGCAGCTGCTCTGCGAGAACCACAACCGCGACCTGCAGGTCGGTGCTGGGGCTCCGGGGGTCAGCTGTGGGCTTGGGCCGAGGGAAGGCTGGGATCTGCCCCAGTTTGGCCCCAGATTGCTGTGGCACCAGCAGCTCCGTGCCTCGGTTTCCCCTCGTGCAGTGCATCATCCCTTGTGGATGACTTGAGGTTATGGGATCTGTAGGTTACAGGGGCAGTCCCAGCCCAAATGTCCCTCAGACTGCAGCTGCAGGGGTGTGGGGAGAGAGGGATCAGGACCCCATTCCTGGCCTGTGCTCCACAGAACTTCCTGCGGTGCCAGAACAACAAAACCAACTACAACCTGGTGTGTGAGACACTGCAGTTCCTGGACATCATGTGCGGCAGCACCACGGGCGGGCTGGGGCTGCTCGGCCTCTACATCAACGAGTACAACGTGGCCCTCATCACCCAGACCCTGGAGACCCTGACCGAGTACTGCCAGGGGCCCTGCCACGAGAACCAGGTCCGGGGGTCATTCCTCAGAGCTCATCACAGGCCAGGGGAGGTTCTGGGGGGGATGTAGGGGAAGCAGGGACAGGTTTGGGGTTCAGAGCATGAACAGGAGCAGACCGTGGGCAGCAGAGGTCACAGGGCTCCTGCACAGGTCACCAGCTGCTGCTTGGCTGCCAAATGTGGTGATGCAGAGGAGGGGTAAATAATTCAGTGGTGTGAACGGGGCCCTTTGCAGGGAGAGGGGAGGGCTGGGGGCCCAGGGCTGGAGGCGCGGCAGTGTTTCAGACCAGGGCTGCGCTGGAGGGTGGAGCTGGGAGGACTGGCAGGACCTGTGGGGTAACGCACTGCCCACCTCCCCCAGAGCTGCATCGTGACCCACGAGTCCAATGGCATCGACATCATCACAGCCCTGATCCTAAACGACATCAGCCCCCTCTGCAAGTACCGCATGGACCTGGTCCTGCAGCTGAAGGTGCACTGAGGCCTGGGCTGGGGTGGCAGGGACGTGTCTGTGTGTCACTGTGTCACTCTGTGTGTCACTGTGTCATTCTGTGCGTGTCACTGAGTGTGTCACTGCAAGAACGCACTGCCAGGGTCACGGGGTGTGCTGAGGGGTGAGCTGGTCACTGTAGAGGAGACCCTGCCCGTGTCAGACCCTCGGGTGTGGGAGGAGATGGGCTCAGTGGGGCAGGTTGGGGCATCTCCACCACACTGAGATGCCGCTGGCACCGGGGAGTTGGCGGGGGCACCAGGATAATTCTGCCCACCCCAGAGCCCTGGGCAGTGGCAGGGCACAGCTCCCCTCACCAAGGGCTTCTCCTGACCAGGACAACGCCTCCAAGCTCCTCCTGGCCCTCATGGAGAGCAGGCACGACAGCGAAAACGCCGAGCGGATCCTCATCAGCCTCCGTCCCCAGGAACTGGTGAGGGAGCTGGGAATGTCCCACTGAGCCCCCAGCCCATGGTGAACGTCCCCTGCCCTGGGTGGTGCTGTAGTTTCTGTCTCACACCCCAGAACCACCTCCCCTGCCCCACTGCTGCTCCTCCTGCCCAAATCCTGGCTGGAGGAGGGAACAGGGAGTGGGGAGGAGCTCAGTGCCCCTGTGCTGCCTTGCAGGTGGATGTGATTAAGAAGGCCTATCTGCAGGAGGAGGAGTGTGAGAACGCCGAGGTTTCCCCCCGGGAAGTTGGACACAACATTTATATCCTGGCCCTGCAGGTAGGGAGCTGTAAGAGCATCCTGCCAGGCTGTGCTCGCAGGTTTGCACTTTTTTCTCCATATTTGTGCGCGTTTTCCTCCATAATTATGCACATTTCCTCCAGCCTGATTGGCCTCCCCGGGGAGCCAAACGTGCCTTTGGCTGCGGGGAGCGGCCATGGCTCACTGGCCATCCTGCACCCCTGTGCCCCACGTCCCCGTCCCGTGTCTGCCATCCTGTGCTCACTGTCACCATCCCTGTCCCCCTCCCAGCTCTCCCGACACAACAAGTCTCTGCAGCAGCTCCTGAAGCCGGTGAAGCGCATCCAGGAGGAGGAGGAGGAGGGAATCTCATCCATGGTATGGAGGGGCCTTGGGGCTGGAGGCACAGCCCTGATCCCAGGCTGCAAAGAGCCCTTGCAGAGCCCACCTGGGCTTTGCTGTTCAGGATTTGATGGATTTTGGTGTTGCCCAGGAGATTAAAGAGGGAGAGACACCTAAATGCCCTTTTAGCCAGAGGTACAAGCCCAAAGGTGTGTGTGCACCCCATTGTGGGGTGACAGGCTGGTGGTCCTGGGGGGGTCCTGCCCTTCCCCACTTCCCCCCTTCCCTTCAGAATGGAAGGGCTGAGTCCTTTGCTGCCGTTCCTTGCCAGGGTTCCTCAGATCCCGACAAGATTCAGCAGGAATGTGATTTCCCCGGGGTTTTTGCCAGCACTGGTTTGTAATTTGTGGATTAGCAGCACTTGGATGTAATTATTGCCGGGAATCGATTGTCTGTCACCGCGGGGAGCACTCGCACCCCTTATGGAAGTTTTAATTCATTTGCTTTTCCCTGAAAACCTCATCAGCTGTGGGAGATGTTGAGGCATGTTATGGGAACAGTCGGATCCTGCTTCTGGCTGGATCCTCATCCTCTCCCTTTCCCTCTCCCCATCCAGCTCAGCCTTAACAACAAGCAGCTGTCGCAGATGCTGAAGTCCACGGCCCCAGTGCAGGAGGAAGAGGAGGATCCTCTGGCTTATTACGAGAAACACACGTCCCAAATCGAGGCAAGACCTCTTGGCTGTTGGCTTTCCAGCCTGCCCATGGTCCATGAATCCCACCTGGCTCCAGATGCCTCATGTCCGATTATTTCACACCAGGAGCTGTCCCCTTCCCATCCCCACGCTGGCAGGAGCATTAGCTCCAGGAACTGAGGGATGAGCAGCCCCCTGGACCGTCCCCTTCTCTCCCAGCAGCAGGGGGATGCAGCTGATCCAGCAGCCTCATCCTTGGCATGGATCCCCCATTCCCACACTCCCACTTACCACAGCCAGGGCTGTCTCTGCTTGGGGCACTTTGGAAGCTTTTAAATGAGTGGCTGACAACATTTGGATCCTGTGGAGCGGGAGGGAGGAGTGGAAGGCACAGCTGGAGCTGGGAAGGAGGAAAAAACCGCAGCAGGGCAGGGTCTGAGGGCTCTGCTTCCCGCAGATCGTGCGGCTGGACCGGAGCATGGAGCAGATCATCTTCCCTGTGCCCGGGATCTGCGAGTTCCTCACCAAGGAGACCAAGTACCGGCTCTTCACCACCACGGAGCAGGACGAGCAGGGCAGCAAAGTCAGCGACTTCTTCGACCAGTCCTCCTTCCTGCACAACGAGATGGAGTGGCAGAAGAAGCTGCGCAGTAAGAGCGAGGCAGAGGCTCCCCGGGAAGCTGGGGGCCATTCCTGCCAGGAAAGGGCTGCACGCCCGGGAGCGGCAGGGCTGAGCTGCCCCTGCTCTGCAGAGCACCTGGCAGAGAGCAGGGAGTGAGGGTTCAAACCGCAGCCATGGGATTCCTCTGTGCTGTCAGGGCAGCTCCTCCACAGTCTGAGGTGCACCTTGCTCACATTCCCTGGGATTCCAGCTGAGCTGTTTTCCCTGGAAAGCCCTTTCAGTTGCCTCCCCCTGAGCCAGGGTCTTGTATTTCCACATGGGAAATAAAACCTGCTCAGGGGCTTCCAGGGTGGAAACCCTGGCTGGAAATCCTGGGAACTGAGTAGAGGGTCACACTGTGGATACTGGGATGCAGCTGAGGAGTAACATAGGAGCAGTGAGGGAGGACAAAGCCAACCTGATTCCAGGGTGTCAGAGCAGGTTTCCAGAGGGCTGGGAAACCAAGGAATGTGAGCAGAGCCACTCAGAAGGTGCACTCCTCTTCCAGCAGATGAGCAGGAATGCTTTCAAAACACTTCCAGGATGGTTTGAAGGAGGTGGGAGGCTGGATCAGTCTGGGGCCAGCAGCTGCAGAGCCCACGGGGGTCTGGGAGGGGACACAGGGGGTTCAGGAGGTCACAGAGGGTCTGGGCTGACACAGGGGGTCAGGAAGGACACAGGGATGACCCAGAGGGTCTGGGCTGACACAGGGGCTCCAGGAGGACCCGGTTGGCCCGAGGCTGGCTGAGGTTTGTGTGTTGCCTCCTCTCCCCCCAGGCATGCCGCTGATGTACTGGTTCTCCCGCAGAATGACGCTCTGGGGAAGCATTTCCTTCAACCTGGCCGTCTTCATCAACATCATCATTGCTTTCTTCTACCCCTATGTGGAAGCCACTTCCATGGGTGAGTGCCATGGGGAACCTGCTGCTCCTTGGGGTGGAAGGGAAAGGGATTTTCACCTGCAGGAAAACTGGCACTGCCCTCATCCTTGGGTTCCTACAACCCCAGGTCCTTTCTGCTGGATAAAGCATTAGTCAGGATTTCAGTTTCCAGCCCTCCCAGCCCTTCCTCTCAGGAAAACCTTTTCTCCTCAGCTGCCCTTGCCCCGTTTGTACAGTGCGGGGAGCAGCGATGGGATACATTCCTGTTGTTGGGCAAAGCCTCCATCACCTACAGTGGTTCTGAGCTCTCGGATAAAAATGTTAGAAAATGAATCAGTAAAAACCACCTGAACCAACACAAATCTTCGCAGAGTAGCATCACCGTTTCTGATAAAGGGCTCGTTAGTGTGGCTGGCCAGCCTGGCAGCATCACCCCTGCCTTTAACATCCGTGTGTTCCTCTTCCCAGGGGTGCTGGATTCCCCGCTGATCTCCCTGCTCTTCTGGATCCTGATCTGCTTCTCCATCATGGCCCTGTTCACCAAGCGCTACGGGGTGAGGCCGCTGCTGGTGGCCCTGATCCTGCGCTCCATCTACTACCTGGGCATCGGGCTCACCCTCAACATCCTGGGAGCTCTCAATGTGAGTTTTCCACGTGCTGGGGGATCAGAGAGCTGTCCCGCGCCCCCAGGGTGCAGCAAACCCCACTCCCTCCCATTTCTGGCCGTCCCCAGCTGACCAACAAGATCGTGTTCGTGGTGAGTTTCGTGGGCAACCGAGGCACCTTCATCCGTGGCTACAAGGCCATGATCATGGACGTGGAATTCCTGTACCACGTTGGCTACATCGTGACCAGCGTCCTGGGGCTCTTCGTGCACGAGCTCTTCTACAGCATTCTGGTATGAGATAAATTCAGGTGGCTGAGGGCACAGGCAGCCTGGCTGCTGCTTTAGGAGCCGGAAGGTTCCTGTGACACTGATTGATAGCGGAGAGAACAATTCCCTGCGCTCTAATCTTTGCATGGGCTGAGCTTTCTGCCTCCCGACAGTATCTATTGCTGTCTCTCTGCCGGTCCTGGGCTGTATCTCTCCTTCTAATCTGCTGTGTGCTCTATCTGGGTCAGCTGGGAGGCAACGTGAGCTGGTGAGGGCAGAGCCAGGGTACATGTGGCCTATTCTTGGCTCTCCTGCTGTGTATAAGTCACTCCATTCTTCTCTGCTTCCCTTCAGTAAGCTGGGAAACTTAAAGGCTTTGTGAGAAAAGTTTGTCAAGGTCTGCTGAGCGATCCAAGATCTCAGGATAAAAGGGGATATAGATAGGCCAGGCATTATCAAGAGAAGCACCCCGCAGCATTTCTTTGCTCCTGGGTCCTTTCAGCTGTTTGACTTGATCTACCGTGAGGAGACCTTGTTTAATGTCATCAAAAGCGTGACGCGGAATGGGCGCTCCATCCTGCTGACAGCCCTGCTGGCCCTCATCCTCGTCTACCTCTTCTCCATCGTGGGCTTCCTCTTC
Source organism: Donacobius atricapilla (assembly GCA_013397315.1). NCBI lineage: Eukaryota > Metazoa > Chordata > Aves > Passeriformes > Mimidae > Donacobius > Donacobius atricapilla. The sequence goes on from WBMY01008758.1 coordinate 101,541, forward strand.
CTGAAGGATGACTTCATCCTCGAGGTGGACCGGCTGCCGGACAGCAAAGCCAAAGGTTGGGCAGTGCTCGGGGTCATGGCACACTGCGGGACCCTCCACACACATCTCTGGGTGGGCTGTGCAGGCTTTTACCCTGGGAGCACAGGTTTTGGGGTCACAGAGAGCACAGCTCTGTGCTCGTGCTGCACAGAGCAGGGGTTGGGGTTCGTGGTGGCAGAGAAGAGGGCACAGAGCTACACATGAAGGGTCAGCACTGCAGGGTCTCAACTCGGAGAAAAAGCTTCAGGGCCTAGAAAAAGTAGGAGAATATGAGGCAACTTTTTCCCAAGAAGGCTGGTGTCCTCCTGGGAGCCCGTGGCAGTGGTTTGCTGGGGAGAGGTGCTGCTCTCACAGGGCTGGGGTCTCTTCCTTGCAGATGATCCCTTGGGGATGCAAAGGAACGTGGAGACCTTCATGGAGTCGTGCAGCAGTGATAAAATCAGCTGCTCTGCTGCACCCACTGCCTTGGAAGGTAAGAGAGCCCTGTGGAAATGCCAGCTCTGTGTGGCAGCGTGGATTTGCCAGCCAGCTGAGGAAAATCCCAGCTTTTCCAAGGTAGAAACTCAATCCACTTCCTGGGATGTATTGGGCAAGAGGCCTGTGAATTTTGCACTGACCCTGGCATAAAAAGTGCTGGGGTGGATTCATTTAATCAGAAAGGAGGTGGGAGCTGCAGGAGCGTTTGGCTGCTGGAGGAGCTGCTGGGATGTTGCTGGCTGGGACGTCACAACAGGCAGCTGCTGCTGTGTCCCTGCCTCTGCAGCTGGAACCATCCCCCTGCCAGGGTCCGGTGCTCTGAGCCCTTGCTGTGCTCTCCTCCCCAGAGGCCGACCCGGAGCAGTGGGAACGCGCCTGTGACACGCTGCTCATGTGCATCGTCACCGTCCTCAACCACGGCCTGCGCAACGGCGGCGGTGTGGGGGACATCCTGAGGAAACCTTCCAAGGATGTGAGTGGGACAGCACCTGGCACCTCTTTCTTCTGCTGAACCCTGCTGCAATCGCTGCTGGCCCCCCTTCCTGGGAGCTGCCACACATCCAGCTCCAGCCCTCACGTCCTCCTCCTCCCCTGGTGCCACAGCCGTGTCACAGGGCTGTGCAAGACTCCCAATTCTCCCTCTCATCCATTGCAGGAGTCCCTGTTCCCTGCTCGAGTTGTCTACGACCTCCTCTTCTTCTTCATTGTCATTATCATCGTCCTCAACCTCATCTTCGGGGTCATTATTGACACTTTTGCTGATCTGAGGAGTGAGAAACAGAAGAAGGAAGAGATCCTGAAGACCACCTGTTTTATTTGTGGTGAGCACTGAGAATACAGGAATTGCCCCAAAGCCCTTCCTCCCCTCCCAGACTGGGGGGAAGAAAAGAATTTCAGCTGGATTCTGGTTTTTATTTATCACTGCAAAACTTGAATCTGTTCAGTGAGGGGTCACTGCACCGGGAGGGGTTTAAACAAGGACACAACTGGAGGGAAAGTCTCCATGTTGTTCCTCACCCTGCTAATGAGGTGTTAAACTAAAACCACATTGTGTGGTTCTTGTCGCTGTGCATCTCACTGCTGAGACCTTTCCTCGGCCAGTGGGGAAAAAAAAGCAGCATATCACTGGAGAAATATAATAGAGAAAATGCTCTGGAATCCTTTCAGTCAGCAGTAGGCATAAAAAAAACCAAAAACGAAAACCCCAGTAAATCTGTCTGTTTTTTCCTTCAAAGATGCTCTGGGTTTATTTTACTGGGCAGAAGCAGAGCCAGCAGGACATGGGAAGAAATTGTTCCCTGTGAGGGTGTTGAGGCCCTGGCACAGGGTGCTCAGAGAAGCTGTCGGTGCCACATCCCTGGAAGTGTCCAAGGCCAGGCTGGATGGGCCTTGGAGCAACCTGGGATAGTGGAAGGTGTCCCTGCCCGTGGCAGGGGGTGGAAGACCCCTTCCAACCCAAACCATTCCATGATTCTCTGATTCTGTGATCTTAAACAGAAGTCTCCTGAACCCCCAGCTGGGTTGTTGCCCCCTGGCTTGGATGTTTATGTGCTAAATGCCAATTAATTATTAAAAGCACTTGAATGTGGCCTGTGGGAGGGGATGCACTGGGCTGAATCTCCTTTGACGTGTTTGCTGCTCACTCACCTCCTCCCTGTCCTCCTCCACCCTTCCCTGCCTCTCCCAGGGCTGGAAAGGGACAAGTTTGACAACAAGACCGTGTCCTTTGAGGAGCACATCAAATACGAGCACAACATGTGGAACTACCTGTACTTCATCGTGCTGGTGCGGGTGAAGAACAAGACGGACTACACCGGCCCCGAGAGCTACGTGGCACAGATGATCAAGGTACAGGTGCCCTCGGGGCAGCTCCTGGGCTATCCCAACCTGCCTGCCCCAGGGATATTGGGAACAAGGGGCTGGCCAATGAAAAACAGCTCTGGGAAGTCCTTTTGGAAAGTATTGGCTAATGGTGCAGTGCCTGAGTTTGTCCTTGGTTGTTTTTTTCCAAGTGGTCTGTTCGAGGGTTTGTCCCATGAGTTGAAGGGTTGAACCAAGCAGGGAGTGGGGCTTCAAGGAGGTTTTGAGGCAAGAGAGGGAAAGGAAAGCAAGGAAATAAAACCTTCAGCCCATGAACCAACCTAGAAATGGACCATGCACGGAAAAATTGCAGATTTTTGCACAGAGAATTTCTTTAATCCCTAAGCACAGGGAGGTTGCCCATTAAACCCTATCTTCCCTCCTCCTCTCTGACCCCTCACCCCAACTCCCCTTGTCTGTGGTCACGTTCCCAGAACAAGAACCTGGACTGGTTCCCCCGGATGCGAGCCATGTCTCTGGTCAGCAATGAAGGGGAAGGGGAGCAGAACGAGATCCGCAATCTGCAGGACAAACTCAACACCACCATGAAGCTCGTGTCCCACCTCACCTCCCAGCTGAATGAGCTGAAGGAACAGGTATGGGAGATGGGAAATCCCCTGTAGGAAACTCTGTCCTTCCCAAAATAGCCACTGAGGGGGAGGGAGGGGGAGGCAGGGCCTGCCCAAGGCAGCACAGTGACACTACAAGCACAGGGCTCCTGCAGCTCTTTTTTGTGGGAATTGGGGACACTTGGGACATGTGGGTTTGGGTAGTGCCTCATCAGCTCAGTGTGCTGGCAGAGGCTCAAAGCAGCACAGTCAGACATTTGGAAAGCACATCCAAGAGCTGAAGGGCCTGGAATTGCCTCAAGGTGTTGTTGGACACGAAATAGATTGACTCCATAGAGTTGTCAGAAAAGAAAGCAGCTTTATTTACAATCCCAACAGTTTCGTGTATAACACGCTGTGTAAAAAAGTCTATTATTGGTCCATGGCACTGACACTGCTCTCCATTGGGTCAGGAATAGGAAACAACCCCTGGGACAGTTGTTCTGGCAAAGGGAACACTGTTTGCTGAACCTGTGCTGAGAAACGCAGAGAGATGTTTTGAAAAGAGAAACTGTTGGCAGCTTTCCCTTGGGAAAGGAGCCAGCAATGGTTAGCGAGCTGAAATTCAGGCTCAGAAATATCGAGCCCACAGCATGTCCTTGTTGGAATTGCAGATGACGGAGCAGCGGAAGCGCAGGCAGAGGATGGGGTTTGTGGATGTCCAGAACACCATGAACCACTGAGACACAGCTCCAGCCACCGAGGGACTGCACCTGTGTCAGCTGAGGAGGCTGCTCCTCCCTGGGCCCCAAACATGGATTGTCACTGGCTGGGGACAATGGACCACGTGGAAAGGGCTGCCCAGGCAGCATCTCCCCTCGAGCGCTTGTAAGCAATTCCAGGAGCAGGGACCGGCCCGAGTCCTCCCCACACCTGGGCCCAGGTGTTTTTCTAACACCCTCGTAGGAAGATAAACCGTACAGGTCTTTCATTCCTCACTGCAATAACTCTTTATTTTGCAACTGTGGAGGGTTGTATCTTTATCTCCATGTGCTCCAGCCCCTCGGCTGTGGGGTAAGTAGCTGTAGGGCCGCACTATTTAACTTCTTCCCAGTGCCACTTGTCCCTGTGGGTATTTGCCAAGCAGCCCTCGTTATCTGCTGTGCCTGCTCCACGCTGACCCCTCCCCATTTACAGAATTCCCTTCATCTCGTGGTGCAGTAAAGAGAAGCTGAACTCAAGGAGGTGGATTTAATCTAATTAATTCACCAGATGAGGAGCTGAGCTTGTCCTAGTGGGAACTAAAAGTCTTTTGCCTTCTGTGGACCAAGGATCTTTGGGCAGCAGTAGTAGGAGCCTGCAGGTTTACAGGAGTTCACTGTGAAGGGGTATCCTGTGTTTTACTTTCATAGTTTCATCTCTGGTGTCATGTTTTACCTTTGTTTTTTTTTCTTTTTTTTTTTTTTTTTAGTTGTTATCGTTGTTACTTATGAACTGAAGTGTAAATTGCCTTAAGGGAATTAAATACAGAATCGTGTTATAATAAAAACTACAATGTGGTAAAGAAAGTCCCCTTCCTGTGGCCTCTGGTGTGTGATGGGGCTGTGGAACGGCAGCAGGGAACAAGCCCAGGGGCAGAACCCGAAGCAGGGCTGGCCCCAGGGTGCTCCCCAGCCCGCTGCTCCCAGCTCCAGGTGTTGCACAGCCCCTGCCAAACGCTGCCTTGAAGAGCCACCACGAGCACCAGCCTTGGTTCCTGGAGCTCTGCACCAGAGCCTGCTGCAGTTTGGGATTCTTTCACTGCCTGCCAGGAAATCACTGCTGAAAGGCGTAAAGAGGAGCAGCTGTTGGTGCTGTGGAGCCCTGGCACAGCTCTGCTCCAGACACTCATCCTTCCCCAGCCAGCCCCAGCTCCCAGCCCAAGAACAGGCACTGATGAAAGCAGTAAAGCTCTAAAAAGGAATAAAAAAGCCCGTAACAGTGAAGTTGCAGAGCACTTGAAATGTGTTTATGGCCCCATCTAGCAGCGTGTCGTTTAATCGTGCCTTCACCCTCAGCTCTGCACTAACCCACACTTCCCTGTCCTCGGGCTGGCGGGAGTCTGCACAGAGCTGGCTCCTCCAGCAGCAGCAGCTGATTAAAATCTCAATTAAACTCGTGCAGTGCTCCACTGTCACCATGGCAAAGTCGCCCTCTGTCCTCTCTGTCTTCTCCGAAGGAAAATAAATGTGATGATAAAAGTTTTCCCTCCCTCCACTGCGCTAGTCCCTGCGCTAACACACAAACACAAGCACACAGAGGTTCTCACATCCTCTCTGTTGCCTTCACAAGAACATTTAAAGCTGCACCTCCTCCCTCTGGGCAGCTCCTGCTTGTTCCATTTTTGAGATACAAAGGGCCAGGTTTGACACCATAGAGTTCCCTTCCCTATGTTGCCCCAGCATGGATGTGTTAAGCTCTGTCCCAGATTCTCAGCAGAAAAAAAAGGAGGCACTAAATATGAAGAATGTACAGGATAGGGCTGAACAAAAATGCTGTTGCTAAGAGGAATAAGTGGTTTTATTCATCATGGCAACACACAGCGCTTCAGGGGTATGTACAGTGGAGAAGCTGAGAGCTGGGCCCTCACTTCAAGTCCTCCTCGGGTTTCTTGGCAGAGAACTTTTCCCGCAGTCTTTTCCACGTCCCTTTTTTCCTGTCTTCCATCTGTTTCAGAATGTCTGCAAAAGGAGAAGGGAGACTGAGATGGGGCCTGAGGAAGATAAGCAGGAAAGCAGAGAAATGAAACCCTCTTAAAACAGCTCTGCCTTCCATCTAATTTCCCTTCCTAACTTTTTATCTTAATGAATTTTCATTCCAGGCCCGAGGCGAGGTTGGTTTCCCTTCCAATCAATGCAGGGAGTCTCTTATCGCTAACAACTGATACAACCACACACTGCAATCAAAGTTAGGAACTGGAGCAGAACAAAACTGCTCTGGCTCCCAGCTCTGCCCCTCGTAAGGGATGTGCTGAGAGCATTTCTGCGTGGGGCAGCCGGCCCCTCCCCAAGGTCTGACACAGGAGGAACAGGAAGGGAATTGGAAGATGGTGAAACAGAAGCTGTGCTCAGTGTTGGGGTGACGTAGTGTCACGGTAGGACACGAAATGGATTGACTCCATGGAGCTGTCAGCAGAGAAAGAAGCTTTATTTACAGTCCCAGCAGTTTCTTTTAGAACATGCTGTGTAAAAAGGTCTGTTACTGCTCCGTGGCACTGACACTGCTCTGCATTGGGTCAGGAATAGGAAACAACCCCTGGGACAGTTGTTCTGGCAAAGGGAACACTGTTTGCTGAGCCTGTGCTGAGAAACGGAGAGAGATGTTTTGAAAAGAGAAACTGTTGGCAGCTTTCCCTTGGGAAAGGAGCCAGCAATGGTCAGCGAGCTGAAGTTCTCCCAGGCTCAGAAATATTGAGCCCACATCGTAGCAAACAAGTTCCTTCCACACAGCTCCTGCTGTCTCACCCCACAGAGCCTTTGCTAACCTTCTGCTGTTCCTCACAGTGCAAATTCCAACTGATTCTTCACCCCAATATACTCCTCAACTGAATTATTCCTGAACTTTCTCCTCATCCAACACCTTCCGAGAATTGCAGGCAGCCCCTTGGTGCCCTCCAGTCGCAGGGGCTGAGGAGGGGTGCACGGGAGCACCCCAAAGACCAGAATGTCCCTTTCCCCCCGCCCTGCCGGGTCAGACCAGGCCCAGCAGCAGTACCTGTGGCCAGGATCATCCTGCAGTCCTCCACTGTCACCCCGGTGAAGGTGGTGTCTTTCAGGCGTGGGTACTTCCCAGGAGAGCAGGAAAAGGGGGCAGAGAGACAAAGAAGTCACTCGTAGTGCATGCAAAAGGTACCAGTGCCACCAGCTGGCACAGCCTGAGTGTGCTTCCAGCTGGCACTCTGTTCACCCACACCAAGAACCAGGCGTGCCCTGCTCACCCAGCAGCTGTACCCCCCCTCAGCTGTCCCTCAGGCATTCCCAGGAATGCTGCCATTCCCAGGAATCCTGCAGCACGTGCTGGCTCCCCCCAGAGAGGGGCAGTGGCCAGTGCCACAGCTCTCACCTTGTTTTTGTAGAAGTTGGTGTGGATCCTGACTAAGCTCTCGTACATTTGGTCACAGGCCTCGGGGTCAGAGATCTGCAGGGGACACAAGTGGCACACAAGTCTGGTTTTACACCTCCACAGCAAAACCCCTCCTCGTTCCAAGGGGCAATGGCCAGGAAGGAGCAGCTCAGAATTCCCAGCGCACTGCTGGATAGTGCCCATCTGCTGTCCTGCTCCAGATTTGTCCCCTCCATCTCCCACCAGCTTGGCCTGCAGCAGTAACAACACTTGGGATTTCCAGAATGGATCTGGAACCCTGCACCAACGAGATCTGACAGTGAATACACGGCCACAGAGAGCGTTACTAGCTGGTGCTGTGAAATCTGTGGCCCTTCCTGCTGCGAGGTCACTTCTGTCACCTGCCTGGTCGTAGGGAACCACAGAATCACACGGGACAAGGTGCCAGGCTGGGCATTAGAAACTCCCTGAAGGGGGCTAAAAATAGCCTGTAATTGATTAGGGAAATCAGCACAAATGACAGGCAACAGCTTGAAGGGTAACTGGATTTCTATTTCAGCTGGAAGATCCGGCTCATCCCCAACCTGTGCCAGGCTGGCACAGCCCCTGCTCTGCTGCTTTTCCAGTCTACAGCATTTTCCCTGGGGTTTTTTTGTGGTACAATGAACCCAGCTCACCCCAAAACTCAATGCTGCTGCTCCATGAATGGTTAAAACAGGTCAAGAGTAAAAATACCATCAACAGGAAGGTGTCAGGATGGAGTAGGAAGAGCAAGGAAAAGCTCTCCTCGTTCAGCAGGGCTGCAGGAAGGAGGATACAGGGACAGCCACGTCCCCCTGCAGGTGATCCCCACCTGAGCCCTGCAGCCCCATCCCAAACACCCCCTTGCCACAGCTCCAGCAGATCCAGCCATTAAAAGGGTGGCACAAAGAGCACCCCAGCCCTGGAAATCCAGCAAACCTCCTTCTATTAGTTGGCTAAAGAGGCCTCGTGGCTCTGGTTCCCTTCTCAGAAGCTCCTCCTGCCAGCACATTCAGCCTCTCCACACACAAATTGTCACCACTGCTGCAAGCATCAATTCAGATTTCCAGGATCAGTGGCAGCTTTGGGACCTTGGAGCCAACTGGTGCAACACATTAAGCTGTCCTGAGCATATGGAAAAGCAATAAAAGCCTTCCCAAAATTCCTGCTGCAGACTATTCTGGTCACCAGAACAGTATTAGGAGGCCCCTTGAGGTCGAAAACACATCTCTGGAACAATGTTTTTATGCTAAGAAAGGGCACATTTGCATTCTGCAGCAACACCTCCATGCCTGGGAAGGTCTGCAGCCAAGTCAGGCATCAGATTCCCTAATTTATTTCAGCAGCAAAGCCTAAACTCCAACAGAATTACATCTGGAGGCGGAATTCAATTGTACAACCACTGCATTCCATCAGTGTCAGGCAGTGCTGCAGCATCTCACCATTCCACCCTCGAGGTAAGGAGATCACAGGAGTTAACTGGATTCCAGCACGGCTGACAAATTCCCAAAGCTCTGTACCCCCCTGCCACAACCACAGGAATGGGGTTCTCCCACGTACACGGTGCAAAGAGTGCAAGAACTGGGTATAAATCAGCTGTCCTGAGGGTAAAACATCTGTCCTGGGTACAAACCAGGTGTGCTGAGTGTAAACCATTTGTCCAGGGCACCAACCAGGTGTCCTGGGCACAAACCATTTGTCCTGGGTACAAATCCCAGTGTCCTGGGTACAAATCCCACTGACCTGGGCACAAACCATTTATCCTGGGTACAAACCCCAGTGTCCTGGGCACAAACCATTTATCCTGGGTACAAACCCCAGTGTCCTGGGTACAAATCCCTTTGTCCTGAGCACAAACCATTTATCGTGGGCACAAACCCCAGTGTCCTGGGCACTAATCCCACTGACCTGGGTACAAAGCATTTATTCTGGGTACAAACCAGGTGGCCCAGGGTACCAACCATTTGTTCCAGCTACAACCCAGGTGTCCCGGGCACAAACTACTGACCTGGGCACAACCTGCAGTTTTTGCCCCGTGCAGGCACAAGCCCGTGGCCGGAATTCCAAAGGCTTCCCGGGATGTGTGTTCCAAAGGCTGCCGAGCGCTCACACTCCTGCCCTGCTCGGGAGGAGCCGGCCGCAGCAGGACTCCATCACTCCTGCGGTTCCCGATCCCTCCCAGCTCAGCATGTCCTAAAATTCCATGAGGCCTCAGGGAGCCCCGAGCAAAACCTCCTGCCGGCCTGCAGGCCAGCGAGCCCCGAGGCAGAGCCGGGTGTGAGCCCCGAGCCCCGCCCGTGACCCCTCAGAGCCCCCTCGGAGCAGCTCAGAGCCCCTCGGAGCCACCTTAGGGCTACCTCGGAGTCACCTCAGAGCCCCTCGGAGCCACCTTAGGGCTACCTCGGAGTCACCTCAGAGCCCCTCGGAGTGGCTCAGAGCCCCTCAGAATCACCTCAGAGCCCCTCGGAGCCCCCTCAGAGCCCCTCGGAGCCACCTCAGAGCCCCTCGGAGCCACCT
>WBMY01008758.1:111252-127294 GCA_013397315.1 Donacobius atricapilla
CCCTGCCAGGCCGGCGCCGCGGGCGTGCCGCCCTCCCACTCGCCCTCCCGCCCCTCACCGGCGTGTTCTCGCCCTCGCGGAAGGCCTGCGCCACCCGCTGCCGCAGGAACGCGCCCAGGTCCCGCTGCCACTTGCTGCGCTCCGCCGGCCACTCCTCGCAGAGCCGCAGGAAGCGCCGGTACCGGCTGGCGGCCATGGCGCCCGGTCACGTGTGCCGGTCACGTGGCGGCGGCGCCGGGTCACGTGCGCGCGCGGCGGGGCGGAAATGCCTGAGGGGAGAAATTCCCTGAGGGGAGGAATTCCCTCAGGGGTGGCGGGCCCCGAGCTGTGCCCCCTCCGCGGCTGGTCGCCACAGCTCCGGGGATGGGCAGTCCAACAGCGCCCTGGGCAGCCCCTTCCAAAGCCTGGGGCCGCCCTTCCCGTGAGGGAGTTCCGACTTGAACTTCCCCTGCCTCAGCTTGAGGTCGTTTTCCCTTATCATGTCCCCTAGGAGCAGAGTCCGGCCGCCCACGCGGCTGCCCCTCCTGTCAGGGAGTTGTGCAGAGCCAGAAGTTCCCCCTGAGCCTCCTTTTCTCCAGGCTGAGCCCCTTTCCCAGCTTCCCCAGCCTCTGCTGGTGCTCCAGACCCTTCCCAGCTCCCTCAGCCGCTCCTCACAGGATTTACCATGGTTTGAGTTGAAGGGACCTTAAATCCCGTCTCATCCCACCCCCTGCCATGGGGAAAGGTGTGCAGGGACACCTCCCAATACCCCAGGTTACTCCAAGCCCTGTCCAACCTGGCCTCGGGCACTCCCAGGGATGGGGCAGCCACACTGTGCAGGTGTATGGGCAGGGCACATTGAGCTTTTTCTAATTATTCAGCCAGCAAATTGTTTTCTGAGAGTGAGGGGCTGCCCAACGAGGCGCTCTGGCAGTGGTGTCACACCCAGACCCTTCTCATCCATCCCTTGTCCATCCGTGTCCTGCGCACCCTGAGAATGCTCAGCATTCAAACTGTACAAACTCATCCACAAAGACACAAAGTCGTAGCACAGACCGCTGAGGTGAGCCAGGACAATCCGTGGCTCAATCCCTGCTGAAATTGCGTGTTTGTGGCTTTGCTTCTCGTGGTCAAGTTTGTGGTTGAGCAATAACCCAACTCTGAACAAGAGTCTTCCCACACAAACTCTAGGCCAGGCAAAATACACAACTAGGCCAGATATCCTAAATCTTCCAGCTATAAATTGCAGCAGCTCCCAAGGTTTCTGCTGTAAATCCAGGTGAAGTGTCTCCCTTGGGATCTGGTGTTTAAACCTGTGGCGATAACGGCTCTCTTAAAAAATTATGGGCGTAATTTGTTACAAAGGATAATGTACCTCAGGGATGCTGTGTGAGGGAAAAAGAGATGGACAACAGTGGGAGTTACTTCCACAATTTTATTTGTATCCCCACTCCCCGGTAGTGGAATTCTGTAGCTCTATTCCCTGTGCAAGGACTTCAGATTTCCCACACCATGCAGGAAGGAATTATATTTGTTCCATCATAATAATAAAATCTGTCCACAAAAGCTGTAAACATTGTTTTCAGAGTCTTTTGTTACTGTCTCCTTCAAACACACACACGTACACACACAGTATTTGTATCAAAGAATTTCTGGGTGACCTTTGACATCCAGTCCATGACCCAATCTCACACTTTTTTTTCTTTTTATTTTCTTGGTTTGTTTTTTAAGCAAAAATCCCTTGATGTCGTTGTTTTTTGTGGCTGATACAGAAAGTTTTTTGTGGCTGACAGAGTCGTCGCATTCCCACTCTTCCAGCCCCAATGGAGCCTGTTTCCTAGAAAATCCGTGGAAAATTCCCCGTTATAACCCCACAGGGATGTTAAAGCTTGGTAAAGGGCAGGTCTTGGTCTGGAGAGGTGCACAGAGAATCCTGGCCAGGGGCACTGGGAATGTTGGAGGGTGTTTTTCCCTCCCACTTGAGCAGGAGAAAGAAAGGAAGCTCCAGAGGGAAGCTCGATGTTTGTTCCTGCCCCAAACCCCCTTCTCCCACTCGGCTGCAGAGCGAGCAGCTCCTGGTTCATCATTAAGTGTCTTCCCAAGTAATGCTTTCTTTGGCTCACAAATAAATCAAGGACGGCAGTAAAACCAGAAAGGAAAATAAATCTTCTGATGGACGGCAGAGAGAGAGCAGACTCTTCCAGCTCTCTGCTTTCCACGCTTCAGTTCGGTGACGGCGCACGGAGAGTTTTCAGCACTTCCCGATTTATCCGTGCTCATTCCGTGCTACATCCAGCGGCCAGAGGGTCCCACACAGCCGACCCCAGGCAGGACTTTCAGGGCTAGCAGTCCCTGGGAAATCCGGGACGTTCCACAGAAATTCTCACTTCCCTTCCGACAGGCTCTGAAGGATTTTGATTAGGTTCTCCAGGCCAAAAATGTAGCCGTGGTCCGGCCCATCATGCGGGGTGGGGTTGGGGTTGCTCTTGGAGCCTTTGAAGGTGGTGTGGGCAAAGTCTATCATCCTCACATCCACCCTGGAGGGGTTCGTGCCGTGCATTTTCGGGAAGGGGAGGTGAAGATCCGCGCTCTCCTTGTGCTCCTGCCCGTCGTAAATGATGAGGAGGGAGCTGGAGTAGAACCTGTAGGAGCTTTGCCTCCTGATGACGGCCAGCAGGGCCTTGAGGCGCAGCACGATGGGCTCCAGCAGGTCCACCCGAAGCTGGTTCCCGTTGCACAGGAACTGCCGCAGGGTCTGCCGGAATCCCTCGGCCGACAGCTTCCTCCCGTAGTATTTGTCTTTGCACAGGAAATGGCCGGTGTCTGCCTGGTAAACCTGGGAGGGAAGAGAGGAATAATCCAGAAAATCATAGAATGTCCTGAGTTGCGAGGGATTCACGAATGATGCCTTAAGGTTTGAGGTTTTATATTTTTCAAATCCTGTGCTGCTTTAGTGCATAAATCTAAACTTTGTATAAAATGTTGACTACTTTGGTAGTTGACACATGGCGCTGACACGCTTTGGTCAGACAAAACAGTTCCTGTGGGCCTGGAACCCGAAGAAACCCTACAGCCTCGGGCCCTGAAAAGTATAAATAAAAGCAAATTGTGGAGGAGGAAACCGGGGGTAAATGACTTCGTTACCTGAAGCTGTAATTGGAGCATTAACCCCTGATATGCCAATAGACCAAACTTATATCTGTCAGAAAAACTCGTGACCAACTTGGGTGTTGCCCCTGGGAGGCTCTTGACTGCCCAAGGTGTATCTGTTAAACACCTTTAATAAATACCCACTTTATTCTCTTAACTCTGTCTAGCCTCTATTCTAGGCTCCAAGGCATCACTATGACCACTGAAGTTCAACTCTGCCCACAGGAAGATGCCAGAGATCAGAAAAGGACACGGGTTTTGACTTTATATATTTTGCTTTATATTCTATTCTCCTTCAAGCAGGGTTTTGAAGCCTGCTTGAGAATAGTGAGTGAGGGAAACGCATGGTTTGGGATTCCAGGAGGAAGGGTGGGGATTTCCAGCAGGAGAAATTTAGTCAGAAATGAATCCCTGGCTCTCGCAGCTCCAAAGTGGGGCAGCTCAGTGAAAGCACAAGTGGGGCTTGTGGGCAAAAAAGCACTTGTGGTGCTTTTGGGGTCTTTTCATGTGGCAGCCAAGAGCTGAACAGGAATCTCTGTGTAAAAGCAGCTCCTCAGATGGGGTGAAGGGTTCCAGCTGCTCACACTGGTGGCAGTGGCACAGAGAAAGGGTCACCCTAAGTGTGCCATATTTAACACCCTCTCCGACAGGACGCAGAGCCGAGTGGCCACTTTTTACAGCCCGTGTTGGGGGGGAAAAGAGTAAAACCGCTTCAATCCACACCAGCCAAGAACCTGTTATAAATGCATATTACAGAGTTGGCTTTTCGCAAGTATTAAGGTGAATACTATAGGTATGATGTGGGAAGACTGTGTTGTATTTTCTGTTATTGATAGAGTTAGGAAATGTGATGAATGTATATTTTTTTGTGGTTGTAACATAGTGAAAGACTGGAGGGTTTTTTTTGTAACATCTAAACTCGCCAAACCAGAGGGTGGGGGGCAGTCATCCTGTCCTCCTACATAAAGATTGTTGACCAAGGGATGAGCCTCTTATTCAAATCTTATCAAATCTTATTGAAATGAAGAAGACCAAAACCTTGGCAGAAGAATTTATAGGACCCATGGCATTAGACAGAGCAGAGCCCACAGGTGGATCTACCAGATAAAATGATTGGGGGGTAGTTGAAATTGATATTTGAATCATGCATGTGAGTTTATAAACATGCAACAGGCTGATACTTTTAAGGAATGAGCTTTTTGTTAGCGGGTGTGCTGGCTGCCTCGGTGCCAGGCACCCTCAGCCGAGAAACTGCCTTTATTGTCTCCTAATTGTCTATTTTTAATTTTTTTTATTAAACTTACAAATTTTTCTAAGAAAGTGAACCTCGTTTTTCACGAACCCCTGGAGATTCCAGCTTGGTTTAAACCAACACGCCGAGGGGATGGAGGCTTTACCTGCATCCCACAGACGCGCACACCCAGCGAGGCCGAGGTGCTCTGCTCACACTTCTTGATGTGCCGGGCTTTCTTCTCCTCCGAGGCGTCATCCCCGTGCTGCCGAGTGCCCATCTTCAGGTCCAGGATGCAGGGATAGCTGTACTTGGACACCACGTTTTCCAGCAGGAGAAACTCTGAGCGTGAGTTAAGGGAAACCCAATACATTTAAATTCTAATTGAAAGAGGCCTTAAATCAAAGCAACTGCTGACACTCTCCATAACGGCTCACAACTGTAATGAGACTTTCTGAGCCAATTTCTCCGACGTGTCATCGCTATGGGCCTCTCGCTGCCAATTCCAGTTAATTTACTGTACTACAGCCCTACCAATTAAAGCCCCAACAGCTCCATTCTCCAGTGACACCGCAGCCCCGGGCTGTCACTCCGACACCTTCCCTTGGTGCTGAGCTCGCTCCGGTGGGTGGGGGAAATTGTTAAACTCTATTACTCACATGACTGGTGGGTAATGAAGTGTAATAGGAAAATAAAGGCGAGGCAGCTGCTAATTCCTGAATAGTTGTGTTTTTAAATGTATGCCAAGGGGATCTTTGACTTCTGCTGAGAACTCTTTATGGGAAATGGGATTTATTTTTTTTTTAACAGTGACAGACAATAACAGGGAATATTCCTTATTTTCCCGGCGTCTGTACAGAGGAGGGGATGCATTCCCCTGCAATAAACCCGACACTGACTTCCAGCTGTTCTCTGTAGGCAGGACCGTGCTGGAGGGGAGGGAGGAGAAAGGATACGATGAAGTTTGTTCTCGTTGTGCTTGGAGGACATGCGGTTCAGGTGCTGCCGGTGACAGTGCAGTCCCCAGGGGTTGTAGCTCTTCCTTTCTGGCTGCTTCCCGTTTGCGTCTTCCAAAAGGGAATCTGTGTGGTACTGAAGGTCTGTCCTCAAAAGCATCTTCCCAGGGCAGCTAGACAAAGCACACAAAGGGATATGTCAGGTTTATAAGCTCCAGAGGAGAATATTCCCTTCCCTCTTTTTTTTTTTTTCTATAGAGCCTCAAACTTGATAAGGTGGATTTTCAGGGACTCTCAAAGGAACCATATTGATCATTCCCAACCTGCAGAGATCTTTTGTTACTCCATAACAGTAATTTTCAGAAAGCCAGCTATTGCTGCCTGCCAATATTTNGCCAGCAAAGGGACATTCCATGCTCGGTGACTGTTCTGCTATGGCATCTCCTCTCCTGTGTCTCCATTCCTTGCTGTGCTCCAAGGAATGGGGTTTAGAGCAGAATTTGAGGCACATATTTAAGAATATCCGAGATCCACCCCATTCCATCCCCGCACCAGGGAAGAACAGAACCACACACACAGGGCTTGGCAGAGAGAAGAACAATCTGTTTCAGGCCCTGCTTTTGCCTTTAACCCACAGCTGGGCCACCAAACCCATCCCAAACCCATCCTAAACCATCCCAACCCCTCCCCACCCCAGTGGCAGATGCCAGCCAGGAGGATGGCAGGGAGTGACAGACCCTCACCTCTCTTTGAAGCTCCTGGTGACCTGGGTGTGGCTCCACTTGCATTTGTGCCACAAGCTGGCTGCGGGGTCACCGCCGGCGCTGGCCAGGCGGCCGCAGCTGTCCGGCTGGCCCAGGCTGGGGCTCGCAATCAGGGTCGGGTTGCCCAGGCTGTCCTTCTTGAGGTGCACGGACACAATACCTGGACAAGGGGAAAGCAAACGAGACAGAGATGAGCCCGTGGGGTATCACAGAGGCCTGGCCACCACCGCACCACCACCTCGTGTTTTGGTGGCCTTTTACTGATCCTGCTCTGATTTCAAGGCAAATAAAACATCATTATATTAAATTAGGGCGAGACCCTGGAAAATACTCTCAGGATTTTCAAGTGTTCCCCCGCTCAAGGCTCAGTTTGAAACCCACCTCCTCTGAACCCCACGTTCCTTTGTCCCCCCCTCCTCTGAGCTCTGCTGTGCCCTGGGTGACCCAGAAAAGCCCCCAGCTCCAGATCAGGAGCTCCCACATTATTTATCACAAGGGATTTAGGTGCCTTTTAAAGACAGCACAAGGCTGGAAACACTTTTCATTGGCAGGAAGCAAAGGGAGGGTTGGGGACAAGGCATTTTCCAAGGACACCCAGCGTGCCAACTGCTTCTTTTAATTGGAGAGCCCCGGGAGCGGGGCAGGGATGTGGCCATGGGCTGGCAGTGCTGCCCACACATTGTCACGGTCGTGTCCTTCCCCCAGCGCCAAGGACCAGCACCCAGATACCCCACGGGGGGCTGGAGTGTCACACGTCCGGTGTTTGTACCCGGCAGGGACCAGGACTGTGACCGGAGGTTATTTTTTTCCACCCTGAATGCTTAAAACACCGTTCTGCATTTGAACATTGCAATTTTCCCTGACTCTGACAGGAATCACAGGGCTCAAATGCCAACCAGTCCACCACGGATTTAGCCCAACTGGAGCCCATCCGTGGCACGGGGCCGGCTGTCTGCATGTTTCAAGTGACAGCTCAGGAATGGCCACGGATCACACTGCTGCCGGCTCTGACCTTTCTGGGAAAGGCTGATAACGCCAGCCCGCTCTGGCACAGCCGCTGAAGCCTCCCCACGCTCTGGGGGAGTTCTTAAAGCACAGCCTTAAGGCTGCACCAGGGGAAGTTTAGGTTAAACATCAGAAAAAAAAAAAAAATCTTCACTGAATGAGTGATTGGGCACTGGAATCGTCTGCCCAGGGAGGTGGTGGAGTCACCGTGTTTGAAAAAAGCCTGGACGTGGCACCCGGTGGTTTAGTTGGTGACGAGGTGTTAGGTCATACTTGGGACTTGGTGATCTCAGAGTCTTTTCCAACCTGGTTCATTCTGTGATTTGGGGCTTGGGGGGCTGCCAGCTCCCAGAGAGGACGGGGACCAGGGACAGGGCAGTGGGACCAGCAAAAGCAGCACTGGAAAGAGAACACGGGGAGCTGGGATGGATCCAGCTGTGCCCGGGGGGTCTGTGGGGCGTTTGGGGAGCTGGGATGGATCCAGCTGTGCCCAGGGGGTCCGTGGGGCATTTGGGGAGCTGGGATGGATCCAGCTGTGCCCNCTGGGGGAGTTCTTAAAGCACAGCCTTAAGGCTGCACCAGGGGAAGTTTAGGTTAAACATCAGAAAAAAAAAAAAAATCTTCACTGAATGAGTGATTGGGCACTGGAATCGTCTGCCCAGGGAGGTGGTGGAGTCACCGTGTTTGAAAAAAGCCTGGACGTGGCACCCGGTGTTTTAGTTGGTGACGAGGTGTTAGGTCATACTTGGGACTTGGTGATCTCAGAGTCTTTTCCAACCTGGTTCATTCTGTGATTTGGGGCTTGGGGGGCTGCCAGCTCCCAGAGAGGACGGGGACCAGGGACAGGGCAGTGGGACCAGCAAAAGCAGCACTGGAAAGAGAACACGGGGAGCTGGGATGGATCCAGCTGTGCCCAGGGCATCCTCACCAGGTCTGCTGGCCACGTGGGGAGATGATCTCAGCAGCTTAACAGACAGTTCTACTCTCCCAAGCC
Source organism: Donacobius atricapilla (assembly GCA_013397315.1). Classification (NCBI taxonomy): domain Eukaryota; kingdom Metazoa; phylum Chordata; class Aves; order Passeriformes; family Mimidae; genus Donacobius; species Donacobius atricapilla. The sequence goes on from WBMY01008758.1 coordinate 119,332, forward strand.
AAGGTGCCAAAGCAAATAAATGTGCAGAGCCCCTTCTCTCCATTTCAAGAGCAATTCCAGTGAGCAAACACCAACCCGAGGCTTTGCCTGCTGCGCCTGCAGGGTTCTGCTGCCTCAGGGGGGCTTCCCCCCCTGAACTGTCCCTGCAGCCGCCCCTGTTGGACTGGGGTGCCCATCCCTCCCCGGGTCCTGCACCCCAAAACCTTGGGTTTGGATGCTTTTCCCTCACCACAAGCATTGTTGGTCCCTTCTGCTGTTCCATCAGCGTTACTGTGAAACAGGCTGGGTTAAACAGGCTGACTTTGCACAGAAATGGGAGGAAAATCTACCCAGACTGCTCTGCCAGGGGAGCTGAGGGGCTGCAAACCTTCATTAAGGGGAAATATTTTTAGCCCTCCCAGCCCTCTGTGGTGAGCTCAGGGAGCTCCATCTTCCTCAGGCTCCAGCATTATCTTTTCACTGAGTCCCATTCTTAAAAAATCCATATTTCTGAGAGCAAACAAATCTCCTCTCAGCCTGGATGACTGCTTCACATTTTCAGGGGATGTAGGCATGGAAAAAAAAAAAAGGAAAAAAGCCAGCATGTCTTTTGCCTAAATCAAAGCCTTTTTCATTTTAGAAGTCACTGGGAGGCGACCAGAGCCCTCGACTGCAAACACCATAACCTTAAAAACTGTCCCAGTTCCTGCCTGCAGTCAGCAGGGCTGTGCTCATTTGCATAGTGCTGACGGGCTGGCCCCAAAAAACTTATATATAGCGTGAAAGTAAGAGTTGTTAAATATCAGGCATTAATATGAAAATTAATGGGGAGAATTTCAAAGGCAAGAACCGAGCGTTAAATTGGAAGGGAATGCGATCCTCTCCCTCCTCCCAGCTGGAAATTCAGTCTTCAAAAAACCTAGAGCTCAGCCCGAAAAGCGTTTTTTGTTTCCTGGGGGGATTCCACGGGGGTTTGCAGGTGTCCTGCCGTGACCTGTGTGTGAAAGACAACCCCCAGAGCTCCTCCTTTGCTGCAGTGGGCAAACATCTCTCCAAAGCCTTTGGGTGCCTGTCTGTGCTGGCCTTTGGTGTCACTGACACCCCAATCCCCCTCCTGCCGGCACCAGCGAGGAGCCAGAGGGTATTTCTGGGTGCTGTCACCACGCTGGTGGCATCCCAGAGGCTCGCAGGAGGTTTCACTCTGTAACTCTGCCCTCGTGGGTTTATTTCTGTGTTTACAAGCACATTCATCTACTGCCGCGGGCTGGGAACCTGAGCAGGACTGGAAAACAAGCCCAGCATCCACCTGTGAGCTCAACTGGGACAAGGCAGGGCCTCCAAAGGGGACAAAAGTCGCTCCCAAGGGCACCAAACTGCCTGATATGGGTAAGGTGAGCAGGAAAAGCCACGGGCTCGGGTGAGGCTTGAATGATATTTGATTCCCATTGTAGGGAATGTCACCACTGCACAGAATGTCACCATTACATAATGGAGTCCGGGCTGTTCCCACAGCCCAGAAATAGAGATGAGGCACATGGATACGTGTGAATGGAGGATGGAACCACCAGAATCATCCCCCTGACACTCATCCCCCTCGTCATCCTCACAGGAAAGCGTTTCACCTCTTTAATTGCCCGGCAGCAGGGCTGGGATAGCCAGGAGAGGAATAAACCTGTGAACCCAATGCCAGACTGGAGAATTGCTTTTTAGTTACCCCTCATCTTAAAACTCCCTGGGACTTGAAACAGGAGAAGAAAAGACAGAAAGGTTTGAATAACCAGGGCACCCCTGGACTGGTTAAACTGGGACTGTTTAACAGCTTTGTCAGCGAGGACCCAGTGCTGCAGCACCAAACCCCAGCTCCTGCCAGAGGAAACCACTCAGAGGAAACTTTTCTCCCTTAAGCATCTTTTTAATATTGTCCCATAAATCTGCAGAGGCCCCTGACTTTCTGGGAAAGGAAGAGATTGGGCTGGGAGCGCTCTGGAGCCGTGGCTGACTGAGCTCTTTGCTGTAACGTCGAAGGACCAAGAGATATTTTAAGTTTTTACGTGACAACCGAGCTTCTCGCCTCCCCCAAAAAGCCAGGGTCAGGAGCTTTATGAGCAGCACAAGTCTAGCAGTAAAAGCAGAAAATACTGAAGGAATAAGAAAGAGAAGGGAGGGAGGATGTCTTAAAAAAATACTGGTGCTGCTCTCCCAGTGCTGCTTCCTCTCCCAGGGGCTGGACTGAGAAATTGAGCTGGGGATGGGGGTCAGGGACGGGGCGGCAAGCAGAGGGACAGGCAGGAGAATCCTCCGTGCCTGGAAAGGCCTCACCTGCAGCAGCTGGGGATGCTTTTTGCCCAGGTGAGAGCTCTGTAGCTGCCCTTACCTTTGTACTGAGGCGTGAACTGCCTCATGGCCAGGGGCAGGGACTCGTAGAAGCTCAGCTCCTGCGACACCAGGGGCTTGCAGATGGTGTGCTCGTCGTAGGTCAGCATGCTGGTGTGGCCGCCCACCTGGTGCACGAAGGGCTGCAGGAGCACGGCAGCCCTGCCCTCGGCGGGGCCCAGCGGGCTCTGCCCCACCATGGTGCCAGGCACAGCCCGGGCGCCTCGAGCCCCTTCAGCAGCAGCCCACGGAGCTGGCAGGCAGCTGGGATGGGCAGTGCCGGGCCACGTTTCACCCGCTCTGCGATTTCTCCCACGCCGGGTTTTCCTCCACGCTGGCCTTTCACCAATGAAATCTGCGGAACAGAGGGAATTAAGGAATTAGAGGAGAAGGGGCACCCGGCAGCCGGGTGAGATGGGATCTGTCAGTGCCCAGGGGCTGGCAGGGAATCCCAGCCTGACTCACAGAGGCCAGGAAAGCCCCAATTTCAATGAGCTGGGGACAAGAGACAGCAGTCAGAAGAGCTGTGAATTAAAGCAGTGACATCAAGGCAGCAGGATCAGGGATTCCTTGGACAGATTATTAGCACGCTGCACTGATGCTGTGAATGAGCCCCAGTTTGTCCCACAGGCCGTGTTAGGATGGTCCCAGGCCTTCCCTCGGACATTCCCTGCACAGCAGCATTGTTATAAATCCCCTGTAAGCGCCCAGGCACTCCCTTGCCCCACAGCACTGCGGGTGGGGTGAGCAACAATTGCTGCACCTTCCAAAGAAACCTCGGTTTGGGACATTCCCTGTCACTGAACGCCGGAGCAGCAGCAGGAGCATTTCCCTCCCAGGCTGACAGACACACCCAGGGGGATGTGGATGTGTCACACCAGCACCCACAGGGTTCACACCCAGCTTTCCTCCCTTCGCCCAGCCATGGATCCACGCCTGAGGCCAGAAATTCCTCCTTGATTCTGACAGCAACAAGTCCCAGCTCTAAAGCAGCAACGTAGGACATTCATGGAGCACGTCCATGGTTCATCCCCAGCAGCAGCACCCAACAGCTGCTCCTTCCCCCATTCCTCACAGGAAACCCACGAATTGCTCTTGGATATCAGGAATTGAATCCCACAGGCACCAAAGGATGACAAAAAGGAGCTGAAGGGCTTCACACCAGAAATGGACACTCCACATCTGAGACTCACAGGGATGGGAAAAATTGTTAAAATCATCATTTGAGGATGAGTCCATGGCAGCAGAGGCCCTTTCCTGATTGCTCCAGCTTCAGCACAACCTGGGGAGCTTTGCATCCTGTTTTCGCCGGCAGAACCCCAGCGCAGGGGACAAAGATGCCTTTGCACGATCCGGTTGTGCCAGGAAAGCCTCCAGGATGCGCTGCCAGGTGAGCAGCTCCACCCCTGCCAGCCTCACGGGCCAGGTGCGGCCCGGGCAGCGCTGTCACCGCTCCTTGTGCAGGAGCCAGGGGACAGCGGAGGGTGGTGGCACCTCCTGGAGGCACACGGAGCTTCCCATGGTGAGCAGGGGCTCTGCGGGAAGGGCTTCCCTGGAGCCAGCGCTGACCCGGGGCTGGATCCGCTGGCACGGAGCCCGTTCCCCATCCTGCAGGAAGGATCCAGAGCTCAGGAGCCGGACTCGATGATCCTTCTGGGTCCCTTCCAGCTGCGGATATTCTGTGATGCTCACATCCCTCCTGCTGGGATTAAGCCCCAAGGGAAAAGCACCTGGCGCAGGTGCCTGTTTTGTTTCGCACCTGGAGCAGCGGGATGGAGCGGGCTGAAGGCAGGGAAAAGCCGCTCCCACCTCCGAACGCACCGGTAGCTCTTTTATCTCCCCCAGGGTGGGGTTTTTCCCCTCCCATTATTCCTCTTCGGAGAGGAATTCCTGCTCTACAATTTCCTTCCCCGCAGGAACAAACCAGGCCCCCGAGCCGTGCGTGCTTTCCAGCCGGGAAGAAAACGGCTCCTCGGAGCTTTCCTGGGCGTAAATGAAAGCATTCGGCATTTTGTTAAGTTGCGGCAATTTTTAAAGAGGATTTTCTGCCTCGGGAGCCGCAGGTTGTGGTGGTTTGTTTTGTGTGGCTTTCCCCCCCCGCCTTCCTCCCATCCTTAAAAAGAAGGAGAAAAGCCAAAAGCAAGCGGATTTGTCATAACACCTCTTTGGCGCAGGGAACAACACGACTTAAATCCTTCCTTGCTTCTGAGACAGTCCAAGGCTGAGGCTCAGCTGACACAACCCCCTGACAGCTCTGGCAACCTTAGCATTGCAAAGGGAGTTGGGGAAAAAACATCCACGATTTGATAAAGCTCCCGAATGTTTTCTCCCAAGCAAAACTCGGAGCGGGATTTGCAGTAGGAGAAGGAGGTTCTTTTCTGGGAGTTTCTGCTGGGAAGCAGCTCATCCATTCGGAGCAGATAAATGTTCCCGCAAACACTGAGCTCCCCTGAAACAAGACACTGGAAATAAATCACTTCCACTGGCTCAAGGTATCGCAAACGCCAGGAGATATTTACGTCACTAAAAAATACACGGAATTACAGATAAATCCAGACCCTCCAAGCAAAACCAGAATCCATCAGTGTTCTTCCCCCAGCTAAAGGAAAAGCAGCTCAGGTGCTGCAGGTGGAGGTGAGCCAGGAAATGGCGGGGAAGGAGAATATGGAGAATATTCCTCTGCACAGAAGGGAAATATTCCATTCTCCAGGAAAGAGATGGGGCTTTGGAGAAACCACGGAAGGTGTCCCTGCTGCGACAGGGCTGGAGCTGGATGAGTTCTGCCCTGGCACTGTCACCTCCCACCCTGCTCCCAGGCTGGGCCAAATGTCAGAGTCTCAGCTCAACAGGCTGTTTATCCCCAACTCCAAACCGAGCCAAAAGGAACCGGGCAGGTTCAGTTCTGTCATCTCTGAGTGCCACCTCCTCCATCCCATCCCAAACAGGACTCGAGGGAAACGCACAGCCAGGCTGAGCTGGGTCCTTGCACACCCAGGAATATTGAAATGCAAAATCCCTCTAAAAACAAGAGCTCTGTGCACAGGCCTGTGCCCTCAGTGTCACCCCTCCTGGCCACCTCCCTGCTCCCGGAGCATCCCAGAGCTCCAAAGTCGGGTTCCAAGCACTGCAGGGGCCGCAGATTCTGTGCTTCATTAAAAGGCAAGAAAAGAATGTGGCTGAGATCTGTGCGTGCACAGCTCCAGTGCTGGAGCTCACCTGGAGCCCCAGCCAGCCCTGCATGGCACCCCAGAGCTGGGACCTGGTGCCGCCACAGACACGGTGCCACCACGGACACGGGGCCACCACAGACACGGGGCCATCACAGAAACCATAGCCACCAACAAATANACCACAGACACGGGGCCACCACAGACACGGGGCCATCACAGAACCCAGAGCCATCACAGACATGGCACAACCATGGACCTACTGCCACCACGGGCATGGTGCAACCACAGAACCCAGTGCCACCATGGAGCCAGTGCCACCACAGACACGGTGCCACCACAGACATGGTGCCACCACAGAACCCGGTGCCACCATAGATCCAGTGGTACCATGGACCCAGTGCTACCACAGGACCCAGTGCCACCACGGACATGGTGCCACCATGGAGCCATCACGGACCCAGTGCCACCACACTCTGCAGCAAAGAGCACAGGTTCCCTCACCCCCCTGCCCACTTTCTGCCTCCCCTCCACTTCCCAGCCCAACGCTTTCCAACCATTCCATGAGCACGACGGAGAACCGAGAGCCACCAGCTCCAGGGTCGCTCCAGGGATTCCCACCAGCCCCGAGCGCTGTCCCTGCTGCTCCTGTCCCTTCCCGCCAGCCAGAGCCTTCCCGCCAGCATCCCACCCGGCTCCAAAGCCATGCCATCCCTGCCCATCCATCCTGCCCGGAACCCAGCCCAGACCTCACCTGTGGCTGCAGGTGTCGGCCGGCGGCTGCGGCTGAGCCTCGGGGCGCTGCCTGCGGGTTTCTCGCTGCTCCTCGCTGCGGCTCCAGAGGGAGGAATGAGGGGACCTTTGGGCATGGCCCGACTGCGTCGGCGCTGGCAGGAGCCTGGAATGTCCAGCTGACATTCCAGCGGGGCTGTGCCAGGCAGAACCACCCCGGGTGGGACAGGGAAAGGGCCGCGTGCGAGGGCTCGGGACGGAACGAGAGGAGCCGGCCGTGTGCTCCGGCTGTCTTGGGAAATCGGCTCTCCAGGAAAACAGCTGGGGCTTTGTCCATGTGTTTTCCACAGAACTCCCCGTCAGCTCGGCCCCCGCCGGGTTTGTCACCTCCCTGCAGAGTGGGCTGACACCGGGAGAGGGATGGAGCTTCCCAGAGCTCCCAAACCACTGGGAAAACCAGCCCAGAGATGCAGGGGGAGAGGCACAGGGTGGTGACGGGGGCTGGGGGACACCAAATCCCCCTTTTGGCAAAGAAAAGGTGTGGGCAAAGCGGGGGAAGGCCGGGGTTTGCCCAAAGCTGGGCAGGAGATGAGTGGATCCAGAGCTCCGGCCCTGCCAAGGGGAAAAGAGATGTCAGAGCTCGGGAGCCGTGTGGGGAATGGAAAAGTCCCAGGGAGCTTCCTGCCAGGGCCACTCTGTCCCCTGCAGCCACTCAAGGACAGCGTGTGCCCCCCAGGCCGCACTGTCCTGCCCAGCATGTGCCAAGGGCTCCTGCCAGCCCCTGCAACCAAACAAAATGGGATCCATGTGTTTGTTTAGGGAATCACAAGGAACACCCAGCCCAGGACAAGGAGGGGATGGTGCCCACTCTCACCCCCAGTCCCCAGCAGGAATTTGAGGACTTCAGCACAGCTCTGCCCAGGCCTGGGGACCCCCAGGGATGCTGTGGGGGAAGAACACCTCACAGCTGGGATAAGGATTGGTGGATGTGGAAATTCCCACTAACTGGAGGGGAAAAACCAGGCTCAGGATGAGCAGAGGGATCAAACTGATGGTGGGGCACAGGCTGAGATTAAAGACAAGGATGAAGGAAAGACCCAGATTCCCAAGGCCTGGCCTCGCTCTGCTTCATGCTGGAATCTGAGCACAGGAAAGCACTTTTTTGTTTGTTTCTTTTTTTTTTAATAAGGTTGGTTTCTGAAAGAGAAAAAAGCTGATTTAAGCACTCTGCACAGCCAGACGTGGGGTTTCTGCTTCCCTCTTCTCCTGTCCCCAGAATCCAGCTGAGTTTCCTCCTCTTTCTCCAGGGCAGGCAGGGCAGGGCAGAGCTCCAGACCAGCTCCTCTCCCTGTGCCCAGCAGGTCCCACATCCCTGCCCTTGCTCTGTCCCTCATCCGCTGCAGCCCCTGCCTCCAAAAGCCCCCAAAGCACAGCCAGGCCAGGCTGCAACCCCCAAACGTGCCAGGCCCTGAATCCAACCATCCCAGAGCTGGTAGGAAGGGATGTAGGGGGATGTATGTCAGGCCCATGCTGGGGGTCCCTGGGGCTCAGGACTGAGCACCCAGGTGGGCACTGGGGAGCCCAGCACGGCCCCTATGGCAGAACCAACCTGGCAGAGCCCACCTGGCAGTGCCCACCTTTCCCTTGGCAGAGCCCACCTGGCAGTGCCCACCTCTCCCCATGGCAGACCCCACTTTCCATTCTCGCCACGC
>WBMY01008758.1:128048-142855 GCA_013397315.1 Donacobius atricapilla
CTGGAAGTCCCCAACTTGCTCCATGGCAGTGCCCAGCTTTCACCATGGCAGAACCAACCTGGCAGTGCCCACCTTCCATTCCGGAAAAGCCCATTTTCACCATGGCAGAGCCCGCCTGGCAGTGCCCACCTTCCATCCCGGCAGTGCCCCCCTGGCAGTGCCCCCTCTCCCCTGGCACGGCCCGTCCTGCCGGGTGTCTCCCGTGTCTCATTCCCGTGCCGGGAATGCCGAGCCGGCACCCGGAGGATTCCCGGTTGGAGCGGCAGCTCCGCGGGGTCCCGGGGCTGGGCAGAGGTAATTCTGTAACTCCGAGGGGAGAGAGCACTGCCTCAGATTAACGCTCCGCTAATTGGGAGCTAATTAGGGGCTCAGCGATGTCCCCACCTTGGCCCCCGCCGCCCCAAAGCCGTCCCAGGCCGGCTGGGGCTGGGACATCGCAGTGCGGGGAGCTTGGGGAGCCAGGGCTGCCCCTGAGTGACCTCAGCCCGCCGGGAATCATCCCGAAATTCCCTGTGCGCTCTCCTCCGTCACAGGGGATATCACTGGAGGCTCCGGTGTCCTCCTGCCACCCGGGAGCACATTGCAGGGGGCTGCCGCTGTGCCAGGAGCTGGGATGGGGAGTGTGGGGTCACAGAGGCCACAGGCTGCCCTGGGCGAGACGAGCTCAGAGCCCACGGCTGCCACGGCCCGCTGGGGTCTCCTTGCTTTGGAGAGCCTGTCCAGGCCCCCGTGGGCTTTGCACCAGCTCCCAGCGACCCCACGGAAGTGTTCCTAGAAAAGGCGCTGCTGGACAGGCCTGGCCCCGTGCGGGAGGTGGGGACAGGGGGTGCTGACACAGCCCGGGTCACGCACTGACACCCACAGAGCCCTCGTGCAACACCTCCCGTTCCTAAAGGCTGGCTGCAATCCCAGATAAACCCCGCAGCCATGGGGATGGATGGATGGATGGATGGATGGATGGATGGATGGATGGATGGATGGATGGATGGATGGGATGGATGGAGCCGTGCAGGAGGGAGGCAGACTCGGGCAGGAGTCACTCCCGGGCTGTGCCCGTCCCTCCCCAGCTCCCCTGGCCCTTTCCAGGAGAACTGGCCCCGTGCCCTGACTCCAGGCCCATCAATAAGGCGCAGCATCAGCTGTCGTGTCAGCAGCAGGAAAAACATCCCGTGGGAAGGGCTTTAAATGGAAGCAGGAAAGGAAAAGATAAAGAGCTGGTTTCATTTCAGAGCCCTCGTTGGGCCACGTTTGCCTCCCTAACAGGGAGGGGATGCGACGGCTCCACTGGAGACGTTATTTATAGAAATGTGGCTAATTATAGAAATTTACTTTGCAATAAAGTGGGGAAGGGCCCTCAGCAGGTCTGGTTGGCAGTGGGGGCTGGGACGGGAGCAGGGCAGGGGGCAGAACCTGCTTTCCCCAGGAAAACTGCTGGCACGGCCAGAATTCCCAGTCCAGGCTGGCACGGCCAGAATTCCCAGCCCAGGCTGGCACAGAATGGAGCTGCTCTGCCCTGGAGAAAGGAGCTGGAACAGGGGACACGGTGGGGGCGACAGTCACAGCCGCCATCAGCCAGCAACAGCCCCTGGCACATGGAACGGCCCCAAACAGCCCCATTCCCTAACCTGGACAGGATTCCAGCGGTAACTCAGCAACATCACCTGGGTAGGAGCATCCCCCGAGGAGTGTGGGGCCTGACCAGCAGCCTAGCACTGATTCCCGTCCTTTTGCTCCCAAACCTCAGCAACAGCCGCAGCCAGGGAGGAGGCAGCTCCTGCTGGCCAGGGAGCCCCTCCCTTCCTGTGCCACTGGAAATCCCCCTTGTCACCCAGAGCCACAGGATGAGATGAATCAATCCCAATGTGAGTCACCCCTTTCTACACAAGTCACACCGTGGTGGGGAAACACTCCTGCCCCACCCCAGAACTTGGGAGAAGCTGGAACTCGGTCTGATCCAAGCAAAAGCACTTGGGACAGTCTGTGATGTCTCAGCACAAATCAAAGTAGTAAATGATTGGTAATAAATTTATTTCTGATATTGATTTTTTACAGAGCTAAATGGAACATAGAAACAGCACCAAGCCATTGAAGTTTGTTCTACAAAACCAGGTTTAATACAAAAGGATGACAGCAATGCCTGACTCTGCGCTTCTGGACGGTTAAAAAAGCTCACCCAAACCCCACCAAGAGTTTAAAAAGGTTTAAGAACAGAGGCACCGGTGTTTGAGAGAATTTCTCTGGCAGCAGTGATGATCTTGATACGTTTTGGAAGAAGCAAGGTTGTCTTTATTCCCTCTTTATTACAGTGCAAGGGGCTGGTCCTTGCCTTGAAGAGCTGTTGAGTCTCCTGCCCAAACACCCACACCCAAAAACTTGGGGTCAGAGCCACCTCCGGGCAGGGTATTCCCCATTTAACGGGAAAGATCTCCTGGTTTTGCTCCTGGAGAGCGCGGCTCCATCCACAGGAGTCTCTGTGGGCCCAGCAGCCCGAGGGCTGCCAGGGGAACGTCCCACGTGGGGAGAGGTGCAGACTCTGCCAGGTGAGCAGGCACAAGGAACACACCTGGAGCGGCATCACCTGCCCAGGGCTGTGCCCTCAGGCAGCCCAGAGCCCGGGACAGCAGCAATCCCAGCATCCAGCCCCAGGATGTCCTCTGGGAGAGCAGCATCCAGGGCTTACAGGGCTCAAATCACTGCTGGCTTCACTCTGCAACTCCTGCCTGAGGCCAGCAAAGGATTTGGGTCCTGCAGCCTCAGGAGCTGCTGCAGAGCCCTGGGAAGAGCAGGGCAGCAGCTCCTCTGGAGCCTGAACTGCCACACGCTGGTGCCATTTCCTGGGAAACAAACATTCCTTCGCTGGCCAGAAACAGAAGCTGAAGTAACCAAGTGATTACAGACACGAGATAACGATGCAGCAGGGCTGGGACAGACCCAGGCTGCTCCTGGGAGCCACCGGGGGCTGCAGGACAGCGACAGTCCCAGGGCTGGCACATCCCTGCTCCGACACGAACACAGACACTGCAGCTGCCCGGCTCAAACATGAACACTGAGCCCTCAGAGCCCTCCCAAAGCTGCTCTGTAACAGCCACGGAGCAGTCCTGGGCTGCAGCCACAGGAAAGCGCCTTTAGAAGCTTCCTAAATCCTTTACTTTCCACCCAAATTCCCCCCCACGCCCCCGAAAAATAATAAAGCACACAGACTGCAGACTTAGAAGTGTAACAGGGTCACAAACTCTCCTCCACCACCCCCAGCCCAGCCCAAACCACCAAGGCACGTCAGGCTCCCCCATCTCTCCAGGCCCACCTTCACCCAATTCCCCCTCTCCCCAGTTTTGGATGGACGAAGCCAACACAGAACATTTTCCTCGCTGGAAGCAGCAAGCGCTTCCTCCCTGTCTTTGCACTGATAAAAACAAACGCAAACAAAGCCACGCCTGCACTGCCACCCTAACGTTTCCATGGGAAATGTTATCTTTCAGCACATTCCCTGATGGACTCTGCCACCAGTTGGCCTTTGCAGAACTGAGGTCAAATTTTGCACCCCCAGGCTGTGGCAGAGCCCCCCAGCCCTCGAGAGGGGTGTGCAGTTATTCTTTGTAGGTTGTTGTTTGCTTGCCGCGGGAGCCAGGTCTCTGTGGAAGGCTCACTTTGGTGCAATTCCAGCTTCCCACCAGCTCAAGCCCATCTTCTTTCCAAGCCAGTATTGCCCTGGACGTGTGTGTTTGGAGAGTTTCAGCAGTGAGAGCAAACAGAGCCGTGCAAGCCCCAACCCTGGGGCCAGGCCCTGCTCCTCCCACCACCTCTGAGGCGCCTGAGCCCTGCCCAGGGTCCACGTCCCCAGCCAGACCCACGGCTGCTCCTCCTGCTGCCCTCAGTGCTCCGAGTCCGACAGGTACGAGGGCTGAGTCCATCTCCACACCAGCATGTCCTCCCCTGCCACCCTGTGCGATTCCGTCTGGATCCGGGACTCGTTGGAGGCCAGGAAATCCACGGCTCTCTCCCACACCCGCTTCATCTTTTTTCTGCAAGGAACAGCAAGGAAAGAAATGAGAATCCCAAGCTAGTTGTGCTTCCCTGCCTACAGCAATTGTGCCCGTGGATCTGGCCGCCTCCTGTTCCCTGTGCAGGCAGGAAAGGGCATCAAACAAACCCTGGTTTCGAGATCCCAGACCAGGGCACGGCCACACAAATCTTGCCTGGGGGGAAGATGAGAGGCTCTGTTAGTGCCCTGAATTTCTGCCTCAATTTGCGCTGCAAAGGCACTCGATGAGCAAATCGCCCTCCTCCATGCTGCACACAGAGATCTCAGCCAGGGGGACAGCCTGATGTTCACCCCAGCTTTGGATCCAGCAGTTCTGAGCATCCCACACCCAGGGATGGCTCAAACAGCTGCAGTCATCCCTTGTAGGAAAAGGAATCCTTTGTCTGATACAGAGGGAGGACATTTAACACTTCACAGGAGGACAAAGCAGCTCCACTTAACCAAAACACAAGAAATAATCCTGCAGAAATGGAGCAAAGCACCAGGATCCAGCCCTGCAGCCCCACCACCCACGGAACAATGAGCTCAACCACAATTCCTGTCTGAGGAAGCCCCAAACCCCACCTGAGGAAGCCCCAAACCCCACCTGAGGAAGCCCCAAACCCCATCATCTCACTCCAGCTCCCTTCCCAGCTGCACAACTCAAACTGGCCCCTTTCCAGGCACACAATCACTGCAGAAGAGCCCCAGTATCCTGTTCAGCTCATGGGAATTGCTCAGTTCTGGTCTGGAGAGCCAGGTGGGATGGCTGCCCTGGGAAAGGCGACAGCACCAGACACCCAGCAGATGAAGCAGAGGACACCTGATGCTCCAGGTCCAAGCGAACCAAACCCCAACCAAACTTGTTCTGCTGGGCAGAACAAGTGACAACACACACACCTGTGGCTCTGCACAAGTGACAACACACCTGTGGCTCTGCACCAGTGACAACACACACACCTGTGGCTCTGCACCAGTGACAACACACCTGTGGCACTCCCCCAAGCACCAGCCCCGGGGCGGGCACAGTGATCTGCACCAGGTACAGGCATGGCCTGAGCTGTCCAAGCCTTTCCCAAGCCCAAGGCTCCAGCCTTGTCCTGCAGAGCAGCTCCAGGGATGCATTCTGGAGCTGTGCCGGATCCCATCCTGCTGCTCCCAGCCCTCCTGAGCGCCCAGAGCCAGCTCACCTGCTCTGAGGAGGGATCAGGCTGTCCCGGACGTGGAAGATGCCAACGTAGGGGTAACGCTCCAAATTCCTCTCCCACTCCTTGTAGTGGTCCTGGACAACGGCTGGAGGACAGGAGAACACAACAGTGAGGGCTCAGCCCTGCAGGGAGCAGAGCAGGGCTCCCTGAGCTCCCACAGCTCCTACCTATGATCTTCTTCACCATTTCATACATGGCCTGTTCCTCCTCCTCCATCTTGCGCCAGCGATACCGGAGGTAGAGCAGGATCCCCCAAAGGGTGATCAGAGCTAGGAGAAAAAAACCAAAGGGAATTCAGGAACTGGCAGCTGTGTACTTGCTGGATGCAGTTTTAGTTCTGACAGTGTGAGCCAGGCCTGCTTGGAAGTGAATCCCAGTGATTCCTTTTGTTGCCCAGAGCAGCTGCACCCCAAAAAGCCCTCGGTGCTGCCCCCGCTGCAGCACAGGAGCACCCGTGGATGTGGGATGAGGTGGTGGGAAAGCCTCACCACCAAGCTGCCCTCACAGAAGAAACCTCAGCACAACCACAGGGCCCCAGTTCTGCAAATCCCAGAGGAGGCTTTGCCAGAGGCCTCCCCAACAAGAATCACTCTGGAAAACTGTCAGGTTTCACTGCTCCATGGAGAGCTGCTGGATAGAGAAATAAAGCCTGGGGCTCCTGTGGCAGCCCGAAATGCAGGAGGTGTGTATGGAAGGTTTAGCACTGACAATGCCCCCAGAAGGACTTCAGTGTCTGCAATAAACAGAACTGTCCCTTGTCACCCCCTCTCTGTCAGGCTGGATTAGAAACTCCTGCACTCACACAGCTCTTGTTATCACCTCGCTGGGTAAACCCTGTCTCAGCTGAGGCATGACAGACTATTCCAATAAAACCTCCAATCCTGAAGTGCTACAAGTCATTATTAAAGAGGCTGGAGGACTTGGGAGCTCAGAGCAAGAAAAAAAGCAAAACTGACTCCTTAAGGTAAGTTAACACACTTATTCTGCAGCCCATAATAATGGGTACTTGAGGAATACCCAGAGAGCTCATCAGCTGCCTGATTTAAAGCAACTTTTAAGCACTCAGCACAAGAGGAGGGCGGTGGGTCCCCTGTGCTGCCGGAACAAAGGTTAATTAGACATTAACTCATCAGCAGATTTATTTCACCTCTGTTAGGCATTTCCTATGGCTGAGGAATGTGTGATCACAAGGTTTCATCCCTGCAGCTGAGCCCGAGAGCCACTTACTCCAGAAGAACAGGAACAGGTTCATGATGGCCGTGACCACGGCCCGGCGGAAGCGGCAGCCCAGCCCCATCTGGGGGTGGGCAGATTCCAGGCAGAACACTTCCTCCACGCTGGAAACCGGCTCCGACAGGTCCCTGCCTTTCAACCTGATGGGAAGAGGCAGAAAAAATCTCACTGAAGAGAGCGGGCTGCAACTGCAGTCTTTAATCAAGGCTGGGAGAACAACCGGACTGCGGATGCAGCAGCTCGCAGGAAATGCCCCCACACCCGGGCAGAGCCTCCTGCCAGAACACCTGGGGACTGTCCCCAGGTTAATTCTTATTTGGGGACTGGCTGCTTAGCCAGGGATGGATGTGGCTTCAGGAAGGCAGCGGGGCTGCAGCTCCCACTGGCACACTGAGAATCCCTGCCCTGCCTCTCCGACAGCCCCTCTCAGCGTGCGCGAGATTAAACTCGGAATTGGGTTCCCACCTCTCAGCACGGAGATGGAAACGTTCCCCGAGTCAGAGGCAGTGCTCAGCCCCAGCAGTGCGAGCTGGGGGGCCCAGGCTGGGAGCAGGAGCGGCTCCAGGAGTGACAGAGCACCAGCAGAGAGCCCTGCAGAGCCCTCAGCCCCCTCCCTGCAGCACTGCTGCTCCCAAGGCCGGGCTCACTCCACACGGAGCCATTCCAGAGCTCACAGGCAGCCAGGGCTCCAAGGGACAGCCAGCAGAGCTGGACCAAAGGGGATTGTATTTCTTTATGCTCCTATTTATGAACAGCACATTAAACAGAGAACTTTGCTCAATTTACAGGTGCTCGGCTCACGAACTGCAGAGAGCTCGGCCGCTTCTGGGTTCTGCAGGAGCTGCACACACACGGTTGTGTCCCACCCCCTTGTCTTGTTTACAACCCAAATTCCATGGAAATATTTAAAACATGCAGCAGAATCACACAGTGCAAAGCTCATTTTCAGTCCTGCCTCTCAGACTAGCAACTAAAAAATAATCTCACGTAGCTAAAAATGCCAGGGGCAGGGTTCTGGGGATGCTGCCACGCCGGCTCCGGGGAAGCGGAGCTGTTTGGGGACCAGCCAGCAGAGCTGCTAATTAACAAAATAAAAAGTGGGAGGATATTGTATCCCACGGCTTCTGACTGGAAATGTGCTGGAGTATAAAAATACAAAATCTGGAAACTCTGCATCCCAGCCCACCTACAAATCCAGCCCTGCCCCTAAGGAAGCCGGGCCCCGTCCTGGGAATTTGCACACCCCAGGAATCAAAGCAGCAGAAGCTGTCTGATCCGCGGATCACAGCAGCAGCTGCAGGAATATTTAAGAGCAAATGGAGCAGTGGGAATTCCAACAAGCCTTGCCCACCAACCCCAGCACCACGACTGCTGCAATTCACTTAATCAGAGACACATTTAGCAATGTGAAAATGCAAACAACTGTTAAGAGCAGACTGGAGGCAGCCCACGCTTCCCAGAGGAAGGTGAGGATGGCTGCTCACTCTGGATAACACTCTCTCTGTAGGTTATGGACTGGATATTGTGGTTTTTCCCTGAAAACTCAGTATTGCTGTTCTTTTTCATGGATGGAGCCTGTTGGTTGAGAAATGCCCCCTCAGCGACCCACCAGCACTCACAGTCAGTCAGACCATCCATTCAGGAGAATTTCTCCATGGAAAGGGTGGTCAGGCACTGGCAGGGGGTGCCAGGGAAGCAGTGGAATTCCCATCCCTGGAAGTGTTCACTGGATGTGACACTCAGTGCTCTGGTCGAGCTGTCCAGGTGGGGATCAGTCACAGGTTGGACTTGGTGATCCCAGAAGGATTTTGAGCCTCAGTAATTCTGGGATTCAGTGTGCGCTAGGGGCTCTGCCAGAGACACAACTGACACTGGAGGTATCATTCAACATCCCTTTCCCTCTGCTGCTCCTCAAGACTTGCTCCAGAGGATGCCAAAGCGTGGGTGACACCACCCACTGCACAGAGGGCTTTGCTGGCCAGTGAATCCTCTGATCCAAGGATGCAGCTCCACGAATGCACAAATGAGAGGTTATCCTGGGAAAAGTGACCACGTGGGCAAGTTAAGGAAGAGCTGTAGCCACAGGACTGTGGGCAGGACACCGGACCACTCCACAGGAGGCACAACACAACCACTGATGGCCACAGGCAGCCGTGACCTCCCACTTCCATCTCACCTGCAACCCCTCCCTGGACACAGTGTCCCACAGCCTGGGCGGGGAATGAGACTCCTGGAGGGAGCTCTGCTCCCTCCTGCTGCAGGGCTGTATTTTTCCTTTGGAAGTTTGCCCAGCAGGCTGTGCCACAGCCAACCCCAGCCTGTCTGCTGAAGTCTGAGGAGCTCTGGGAGCTGAAGGGCACCACTGACCCTGTCAAATTCCACCCCAGCCAACACCCAGATCCCCAACTTTGACACAGTGGGCTACAGCCCACGTAATTCCCAAATCCCTGTGGCTGTTCAGTATCAGCACATCCCTGACTTTGACACATAGGGTTTCTGCCCACCCAATCCCCAAATCCTCCTGGCTGTTCAGTATCAGCAGATCCCTAACTTTGACACAGAGGGTTTCTGCCCACCCAATTCCCAAATCCTCGTGGCTGTTCGGTATCAGCACATCCCTGACTTCGACACAGAGGGTTTCTGCCCACCCAATTCCCAAATCCTCCTGGCTGTTCGGTATCAGCAGATCCCTAACTTTGACACAGAGGGTTTCTGCTCACCGAATTCCCAAATCCTTGTTGCTGTTCAGTATCCAGTGCAGGGCAGCTTCAAACTTCTGTGAGGAACTGCCAGTTACATTCTGTGCAAAGGAAGCCATAAGAAGATTAGTCCTCCATTCATTTAAAATACTGACCAACATGATTTCATTACAGCAGTGGGGAGAATTCATTCCATGGGGCTGTCCCCAGGTTAATTCTTATCGGGATTCTGCAAACTGGAGGCAGGAGAACTAAGCCTGAAGGTCTGCCTGGCCTAAAGTCTTCTGACTGGGGAGATGATGCATGAAGCACTCTGTGAAATAACACCATCCCAGACTGTTAGGGCTAACCACTAAATACAACATAATCTTACTGACAGGTTACCAGGAAAGAAATGGAATGCTGGATCAGAGCAGTCTGTCTCCTGACACTCTGCAGTAGAGAAAAATCCTTCTTCTGCCCAGCCCTCAATCCAGGGAAATTTCTGGTTTCACAAGACTGATGGCTCCAGTGAAACAACAAACCATTAAGATTTACAGGGGATGAATCAGAGATGGAGGAGAAAATTATTTTCAAAAGAACTGCTGAGAACAGGACTGGCCAAAGGGGAAGTGAGAGATACGGGAGAGAATCAAAGCAGGATGAGGAAGCAAAATGGATGGTGAATTGTTTTAGTGTCTATTATTTATTGCTTTATAAGAGACTAAGCACTGAGCTATAACAAAGCTGCTCAGAGCCCACTCACCAGCACGTGATCCTTCACCTCACTAACCCAAATGCATTTGCTTTTCAGGTTCTCAGGGTTTCCACATTCAAAATTACCTGGTAAGACAAGTCAAATAGAAAAATCGTGTTTGTAAAAAAGCCCTTGAACAGCTCGGAACCAGGCTCTGAATGTACACTAAGAAATGCTCTCCTTCCCAACCAGCCCCAGCCCTGAGCAGAATGATTCCAGGGTGAGATTTATACTGCAGGCAGATCAGATTATGACTATTAATAAAATGCTCAGCCACTGCACTGAGGTTGGATGAGGGCAATCAAACCTCTCACTTCAGAGCTGCTGCTGGATAAGGGCAATCAAAGCTGACACTTCAGAGCTGCTGAACACACACAATGAGGGGGAAAGCATTGCTCCTGCCCCTCGCAGAGCACAGAACCACAGCTGCCACCAGGTATCAGGTGTGGAGCTAATGATCAGTGCTCAAAATGCCGCCAAGGAGCTGAAATCACAGCTCTGCCTCTAACCCAGGCAGAGAAATGCTGCCAAGGCACTAAATCCTCTAAAATCTTGCCTCACCAAGTTGACTAAACAAATGCGCTAAGTAAATCTGGTGGAAATCCGAAGCCAGATTTGAAAAGATTTAGGAAGTCTGTGCAGCTTCACTATCCAAAGGTTTCAGCCTTGAGGTCTGAGATGCAGAAAATGGAGCTGAAACCCTTTTACTGATTACCACTGCTGCGAATCTCGCTGAACAAGTCCCTGCTCGTACAGTGGATTTCTAGCAGCCTACTCCATCCCAAAATACCAGTGATGGGCTGGATTTACTCCTGGAGCAGGGACTGTGCTGGGTCAGCTCCTCATCTCAGAGAGCCTGTCCCACTCCGTGGTGAGGAAAAGGAGAGGCACTCACACATCTGCCGCCACATTTCAGCAGAAATTACAATTTCTTAGGTCACTTCATGTGTAAGAACACATCAGTTTACACTCCTGGCTCTATCTTGAAGACAATTTCAAGCTGTTGGTAGAAAAGAATAACAAACCCAACCAATCCTACCTGAAACTCCCAACACTTCAAGTACAAACAAGGCCCACTCACGCAGGCAGGGTGACAGGAGAGCATTAGCCAAGCACCACTCAGAATAAAAATAAACCCACCTTTCCCTGTTTTCCTATTCCCTGCCTGCCTCAGAACTCCTCAAAGGGAACTGCCTGTTCCACAAACCCCTCCAGAGCGGGAGAGAAGCGAGCAGGAGCAGGGAGAGGCAGCTCCTGCAGACTCAGCAGGGGTGGGGATGTGCTGGCACTCACCTGCCTGCACGGACAGGTAATTGTAGAGCTCGTGCAGCACGGCCATGGTCACGTCCTTGTGCTTGGCCTGGCAGAACTGCGGGGCACAGACAGGGACACACATCAGCAGTGGCACGGGGACAGTGGGAGTGCAGCTCCAGACACCAGACAGAACCACAGCACTGGAGTCTGGCTCAGCCCTGCACCACCAGCTCCAGCCAGATCTCCTGAGCAGAGGAACATTCCAGGCACAGGTGACCCCGAGCATCTTCTGGAAGTCCCCACCCAGAGGAACTGAGTGAGTTTTCAGGTCCCTTCCAGCCCAAACCAGTGTGGCATTCTCTAAAGTGCCACCAACTCACAGCGCAGCGTGCAGCACCAGCCTTGGACCCACCACAGAACTTCCCAGCACACCAGAACTCAGAATCCAACACAAAACCTTCTCCCTCCTAATCGTGGAATGTTTGGGTTGGAAGGGACCTTTAAAGCTCACCCAGTTCCACCCCTGACACCTTCCCATATCCCAGGTTGCTCCAAGCCCTGTCCAGCCTGGCCTTGGGCACTTCCAGGGATGGGGCAGCCACAGCTGCTCTGGGAATTCCATCCCAGCGCCTCCCCACACTCACAGGGAAGGATTTATTCCCAATATCCCATCCAAACCGCCACATGGAATCCTGGAATGGTTTGGGTTGGAAAGAATGATTCAATCCCACCTCCCACTATCCCAGGTTCCCATTTTATCCACTATCCAACCTGGCCTAGGGCACTTCCAGGGATGGGGCAGCCCCAGCTTTTCCAAAAATCCATCCTGACAGAGGGAGCAGGGCTCCACGGTGGAGCTCAGGGAATTAGCTGGATTAAATCTTGTACTGTTAAAGCTGAAAACAGCTTTATTGCAAACCAATACCACTGCTGGTACAACTGTTAAAAAGAAATTGATTCACATAATTGGGAATTTAAATTTTTATCTTTCAGAGTCTCATACACACTCCTAACTTAATCTGGCCCATTAATTCCAACTCATCAAGTCCCAATTTTTCTGTAAAACGATAGAACTAATCATTTTACAGTGATACTGTTATGGGTGGAATAGAATACCTAGAATAATCACTGTTCTGTGAGAGCTCACAAGATTGAGGATAAATAAATAAATGCTTACATCATCCGTTCTTTTGTCACAATCCACAGGCAAGAGATTAACTAGGAGAGAGAAGAGGGTGAGTTAGCTGGCTGCAAACAAGAGCTCTGATCAAGAAAATAATTATCTTTTTAAAAGCAGGCTCAACTTAAAGCCTGGTTCTGCTATTATTCATCTGCCCCTGGCAGCACCCTGAGATGCAAAGAGCCCCTCCAGGAGCTGCTCTGGGAGCAGCCCCAAGGAAAAACACACCAATGATGGAGCTGATGAATGCGTTCAGCTGGGGAGTGAAAACTGGGCTGGATGTTTTAACAGCTCCTGGTTGAGAAGCTTCATATTGATCTTTACACTCCAGTGCTGCCTCTTGCTGCCCACCAGGGTCACCTGGAATATCCCAGCACAGCCAGGGAGGGAATGAACCCTCCTTGGGGGGCTGATTGCAGCTCTGGGCTCTGCAGGGCCTGAACAGCTCCCGGCACATCCCAGCGCCCTGCTCTGCCCCAGGGCTGGCACAATTCAAACCTGGGCAACATTCCTGCCCCCAGAACCCCTGTCACAGCTGAATCAGTGACAATGGGCACTTTTATCCTGGCTTTGGGAATGCAGCAGCTTTCCCAGCCCACAACACGGGCACGGAGTGCCCAGGTTCAGGACCAGCATCTTCCCAAAACAGCCCCCAACCCCTTCTTTGTTCAGCTCAAAGCCTGAAATATCCCCATTCCCAACTGTTCCAGCTGGGGAGCTCTGCTTTAAAAAACAGCTGCTGAGGAAACCCCTTTTCCTTTCTCAGGAAGAGAGAGACACACTGGCACACCTTAAGTGCTGAATTGATCCACTGCACTTCCCCTTTGGACAGAGTAAGGGCTGGGAAGGGCTGTGCTGGCAGAGGGAACATCAAAAACACACCCCAGGTACTACACAGACATTGTGTCACACTATAAAATCCATCCTTGGCCCAGCAGGCATCCATAAAATCCATCCTTGGCCCAGCAGGAATGGCACTCCACATAAACCCCACGGTTCTGAGGGACTGAAGGCCAAACTCGTTTGGAAAACGCAAACTTTTGATTTGCTTCCCATGACTAACAAGGTTTCCCATAGAAAAGGGGAGATGGGAAGAGGGACAGAAACAGAGACATCAGGTTACGGCAATGAGGATGACAAATGTGATGGGGATGGAAGCAATAAAGGAAAAGCAGGAAGACAGGTGAGGAATAAAGTTTAAATGAGAATTAAACCAGTGCACGTACAGCTGTCCTCTCTCCCGTCCAGCCAGCCTGAGCCAACCATCTTCACCACGAGGATGCCCAGAAAAATCAGGAGCAGCACCAGGCTGGCGAGGCAGAGGAACTGGGACAGGTAATACTCCAGGCCTCTCCCCTTTCCCTCCGGCTGCTGCCTCGGCGCTGAGCGCAGCAGGGCCGTGCGCGGGGTCACTCCGTGCCCCCCATCGCTGGCTGCCCGCCACGGGAAGCGCCGGATCAGCCCCCCAGCCCGGCTGCCCGCATCCCGCTCCGCCTCCTTCCCTGCGCTGGAAGCCAGGTCCTCCTTCCCTCTCCTGAAGAGGCTGCTGAACCTCCCGGGGGCCGCCGAGGAGCCCCACTGGCTGCCGGGGGTCACCTCGCTCTCCCGTCTCCACCAGACGCTGGAGGAGAGCCCCTTCCTCTCCCCCGCCGAGTCCCAGGCAGCGCGGGAGCTCTGCGCCCCGAGTCCCCCTCCCGATGTCCCCCAATGGCTCCTGGACTTCTCCTCGCTGGGGAGGGCTTTGGAGGCTGCCGAGGAGCCCCAGTAGGGTGTGGAGCTCAGCCCCCCAACCCCATCCAACCCCAAGCCAGCCCGGCTGCCGAGCCCCCCACTCCCCTCTGCCGAGGGGCTCCACTGGGATGCGGAGTTTGACCCCCGAAACCTGTCCAGGGTGGGTCTCAGGCCACTGCTCAGCCCCCCACTCCTCTCCGAGGCGCCCCACTGCAGTGAGGAGCCCCGAAACCCATCCAGGGTCGCCCCCAGCCCCTGGCTGAGCCCCCGGCCGTGCTCTGTGACATCTCTGGATGTCTCCCAGCGGGACGCAGAGCTCAGCTCCCCGGCCCTGTCCACCCCAAGGCCCCCGCTCCTCTCTATGGACGTGTCCCAGTGCGAGGGGGAACTGAACCCCCCGTGCCCAGCCAGGGATGCCCCCAGGCCACCGCCACCTCTCTCCACAGTCGTCCCCCAGTGCNGGGGCGTGTGGGGAAAGGGCGCGGGGGGCGGGCGCCATGTTGAGGAGGTCACGGGAGGTGCGGGCTCCCCGTGGCGCCGTGTCCTGTGAGAGCCGCAGCTCCCGCTCCGCCCTGCTCCCTCAGGACCGGCCAAAAGGGACAGAAATGGGGAATGGAAAAGGCGAAAGCTGCCTCATCTGCGGGACGAGCCGGTGACCATGATGGCTTGTTCCCCATCGCTGTGTGGGGCTGCTGCTTAAGCAGCTCCTGCCTCACTCACCGTGGTGTTCTGACACTTACTTTTA
>WBMY01008759.1:0-39038 GCA_013397315.1 Donacobius atricapilla
TTTTTTTTTTTTTAAGGAAACACTTCATACTTGTTCTTGTCAGTGTGAAAAGGAATATTACAAAATAATGCTCGTTCTACAAGAGAAATGGTTCTCATTTATATAAATGTGAAGGTCACAATTTAAAACAAAGATTGCCTTGAACAACAAGAGAAGACATGACTGGAAATACAACACTATCTGAACACCTCAGCTGTTGAATTTCAATCATGTCATTCACTTTTATAAACTAATACCTAGAAAAATACTTAGGAATTACTGAAGCTTAGAATAAAAAGAGGAAAAGAGTTTTCTACTTTCCTGCTTTCTATTATGTGCCTATGTGTCAGGAAAAAAAGTTTTTGAAGAATGGAAGAATGTTTTGGAATTATATTGATATGAAAATATTGGAGTGGGAATACAATGAAGTTTGTCATTCAAGTGGAAGTATATTTGGAGAAGCAATGGAGAAATTTAATGCTCTTATTTTTATATTACTAAATTATCATCTCTCTGTAAGGAGTGTAAATCATGATGAATCTCAGTGAACAAAAATCTACAGTCAATAATTGAATCTCTAAATAAAATAGGATCTAGTACGTGTTAAAAATAAATTTTCTAGTAAAAAAACCAAAAACAAACAACCAAGCAATAGCAGTATTATAATACTAACAAAAGCCTCAAAGAAAAACCATATTCATTAAACTGAGACTATTTAGTCCTTGGCACATTTAAAATATTTAGGAAACCAAAAGTGTATTAGACATTCTCATGTATGTGTGATGGTCAAATAAGCCCTTCATTTTTTAAGATAAATCCCATCAGATAATCAGGTTTTCTTGAAGAACAGCTTCATTTGTGTACAAATATTTCTGTTTTTTTCTCCATCATGGCAAGAAATTAACTGGCAGTCCATCCCCTCCTAGGAGGCCTCTACCCTTAGAACATCATAGCTTTACTGTGTGTCGTGCACACTTATTTACATCAGTAAACAAAAGGAGGACGCATGAAAAATGGGAACACACAATCATTTCTGCTATCAGCATGAAGGAAGATGGCACAAGTAGTAAGATTTCTGTACAGAAGATTTGTGGTACAGAACAACAGGTTATGGATCCTAAAACTAGTATTAAAAGTGATAATGAAAATTAAAATAAAAATGAAAAACTCAAGCAACATTTTACCTTCTCTCAAAAGGTACCGACCTACCTCAGCCCAAAACAGCAGTGCCATGGCATTGACCAGAATTCTGCAAAATCCCGTGTTTTAGAGAGTTGTTTGTAAAGTTTGGTTTGAAATCTGGAACCAAGCCTTGTCTTCATCATGTTCTGAGCCCAAAACCACGGAAGACTCCTGTACTAAACTGAAGATAATGTTCCACCTGCTTGGTCCCAGCTACAGAGTGCACTGATCAACTTCCATTCCTCTATCTCCCCATACCTGCCAGCACAAGTGCCATGTGAAATAGCAGGAGGTAAATGTAAGATGAAAGTACTATAGAACTTCTGGCTTTTGTCTCCTAGAGCGGTCTTGAATGACACGGTGATAACTCTCTTTCACGGCTTTCCTCCTTAGTACACACAAAGCGCCGCTGCTAGGGGGTACAAAAGACTAGCTCTACAATGATATCCATTCTCCTACAGAGTAACAAAGAGATGCAGAAAAAATTATGCAAACACCTGTTGCCCTGATTTTCAGCCTTCTCATCTGTTCCACAGTTTTCATGGTTTGGGTTGCTTCTCACATACGGGGGTTTTGTAAACACTGGCAATGTTTTCGTAAATTCAAGGAAAGTTTTCATTCCTGTTCTTAGAGATATGGACAGCTGATGGACAGTTGTCTTGACCAATGGGATGGGGAGAGGTGTCAGCCTTCTCCCCCAATCCCTGGCCTTTGTAGAAATACTATAAAATGGAGTCAGATCTTCTTAATAAAACAGTTCATACCCTCTCACCAAAGTGTGTGTGTGTGTCTGTGTGTCTGTGTCACGAACAGCATCAAACACCTTTCTTCAGCGAAAAGAATGAAAGATGTTCTATTTGGGTATTAAAAACAGAAAGAGGAAAATCTCTATCACAAGACTGAGTTCATCCAAGGTAAACAGAGTTTATCAGAACAGGTAAAGTAAAAGCAGTATTTTGTGGAAATGTAATATGATTTAAAATGAAAATGACTAATTATTTTAGCCAGAATTAATCTGAGCATCAAATACAACTCCAAAGGTCATGCTGATCTTGTGGGAAAGAGGCTCACTCCCATAGCTCAGTGTTGCATTTAGGCTTACAAGGGAAAAGAGGACAACATATCAATGCCAGTAGGATCAGAGAAATGATTGTCCCTCTGTACTTGGCACTGGTGAGGCATCACCTTGAACACTGTTTCCAGTTCTTGGTCCCTCACTTCAAGAAAGACTTTAGGGTGCCAGAATATGTCAAGCACTGGAGCTAATGGAGGATCTAGAGAGTAAGTTCCTCAAGGAGCAGTTGAGGGAGCTGGGGTTGTTCAATCTGGAAAAAAAGATAGCTCAGGGGTACCCTTAAAACTCTCTACAACTGTCTGAAAGGAGGGTGTAGCTAGGTGGAGGTCAGCCTCTTTTACCAGACAACCTGTGACAGGGCAAGAGGAAACAGCCTCAAACTGCACCGGGGGGGGAGGTTCAGGTTGGATATTACAAAGGATTTCTTCACTGAAAGTAGTTAAACATTAGAATGGGCTGCTCATGGAAGTCTCCATTCCGGGAAGTGTTCAAGAAACAATTGAACATGGCACTCAGTGCTATGGTCTTGTTGATGTGGTGGTGTTCAGTCAAAATTTGGACTCGAAGGCCTTTTCCAACCTTACTGATTCTATGGTTCTAAGACAGCATGAATGCCACCCCAGTTGTCCACTTAACAGGAAATTCAAAGGACCCAGGAGCCACCAAATGGAGAGGATATGGAGGTCCAGCCTGAACAGCATTAGATTATGTCATTCTTCTCTCAAAGTAGAGGGAGAAATTTTATTTGGAAAGAGCATCCAAGTGCAGTTTACAAGTGTATCTTCTTACTTAATCTTCACAGTCAACATAGAGAAAATAGATATTTATTTACAGTTTTAATTAGGACACTTAAAAACTAATTTTGCCATAACTTGGAGACAGCTCCTCTTCCCTTCTCATTTATGCAATAATTTTTCTTTATACTGTTGCTTCTACTTCACAGTATTGGCTGCAGCATTAGCAATGGTTTAGCACAGGTCTACTGAGATGGGGGCCAGAGTGGGGAAGGCAAAGAAAGCAATCTTGGAAGATTCCAGATTTCACCATTGGGGTATGGTGAATTGTGGTCTGCTTTTTTCTTGAATCCTATATATGGAGAGTACTGAAAAATATTACTGGGCAAATATATATATATATATATATATATATATATTTTGCCATGGGTTTAATGACAATTAAAGGGAAAACTTATACCTAAGTTTTCATTACTAGAGAAAAATATAAAAAGAAGCATTGCAAAATGAGAGAACTATTTTCCATCCTTTTGTAAAGGACAGATACCTTGGGAAGATTAAAAATAAGAACATTAACATCATGACTAATAACAGGAAGCTATTTTTTTCATCCATTAGATTAAAATAAGAACAAGTTTAATATTCATAAGCTAGAAGAAGCAATCTTTCATGCATTAGTTCTAAATAGAAAAAAAGCAATTTCAGTATCTCTCAGTCTTTATCAGTAACTGAATTTGTCATACTCTGTGAAAGATAGCTCACTGAAGACAGTTTTAAATAATTGCTAAAGTAGTGGCACACCAACAGGGCATTTAACCCATTAAGAGGGGACAGGCAGGATAGATGCAAGTCAAATATGTATTTTTAACTCCTGTTTATGAATTTTTACCAGTAATGCCAATAGATTTTTGACACATAATCTTGTTAGCTTGTTCTGTGAAAATTTCTTATTATTTAAACAAAAAAACCCCACCTCTGTCCCCCTCCCCCTAAAAAATCCAATCAACAGCCCTTCAAATCCAAACAAAACCACCCCAACATAAAATCCCTTGAACAATCTAGAAGTTGAATTACCTGTGCTAAGGAATGTAAACGTATCTTAGATGATGATTTCTTAACTCTCAGGTTTACAGACCTGTCAGAATCTCTTCCTTCCTCAATATCACAAGGAAATAGTTCACCACACTGTCTTTGTTGCCATTATTGTGTTTGCATAATGTGATGCTCACTGACTATAAAATGAATTGCTCCTAACATCAACGTAAGTAGGATTTCATCCATTTCTTCCAAAATTAATTATTATTGTGATATCATAAAGCACTGTAGTGCTTATTTTTATTTTTTTTTAAATTCCAGTGTTGCATAAAATGGACTGATAATGTGTGGAGTTTGAGACCCTCTGACTAGGTTCTTTTAGAGTTCCACATTAGGAGGATTTAAAGTTTAATACAAATTTTACTTTATATCATTGTTATTTCATGGCATTTTGATTTTGTAGAGTATTACAGCAGCACACTGAATCATACCAGAAGCACAATGCACCTATTGCAATAGGCAGCTGAATCACCATGCAAACATGTCCCTGTATTCTTATCATCACGGTGCTGGGTGTGTCAAGTCAGCAGAAAGGAGTACAAGGGATGAACCAGGTCAAGACCATTACTCTCCTCAAAGCTCACTTTAGTAGCTGGCCAGTTTTCAAACTTAACCTTAGGTTAAGCCACACATACACTTTTTTCCCCCCCATGCTGCTCTGGTTAGCTCAGAACAGTAGAATCCACTAATTATCTCAGTGAAATCTGTTTATACAAGCTGATGACTCACTGGTACAGTTGTGTATCTAAGCCAAAGTTTACTTTTAAATCCCCCTAAAAAATGCAGCTTTCTTTACAATAATTGGTCATTCTTGACATTATTCCCTGAGCTCATTATTTTTGCCCTTCTCCTCCAACTGCTTCCTTCATTGTGGGGAGATTGGTCACAGTGAAACAGCGTCAGTGTGGTGCAAGTGCAAAGGTTCCAAACTGCTGGGCTCCATCTCACATATCTGTAATTAGTGTATGTATGTATAGAATGACTTTTTCCTCTCTCTCACCTCATATACTCCATTTTGTTGCTTTCTGAATTTGGCTGAAATTAGGATTTTTAGATACAAAGTTATGACTATGTTTTCCCTCATTTAACAACAGTATTCACAAAAAATTTAATTCATACTTACAGGTCCTTGCAGCTAAATAATGCTTAAAAATATGTCTTTTTAAAAATTCTTACGTGTTCTACATTTTAGTTCAGTAGGTTTCTTCAGGAACTGCTTAAGATGAAGACCAAAATGCAAAGGGCAAACTGATGAGAGGTGGACAGGACTTTGTCTGTGTTAAAGTGTTTCTTTTGAAGACACAACCATAGCTATGACATGAGTTTTCCTATCTCAAATTGATTAGTAAGTTAAAAGATCATCTTTTTCCACTACTGAACCATACTATAAATGTCTAGAAAATATTTACTAGAAAATATGATTAAAAGGATACACTTAAGTGCTTATGTTCACATTTGGACACATACTCAGATCTTATCTACAATGGTTTTCTCAAGTCCTCCTTCCCTCTGCCATAGCTATTTTTCACATACATCAAGAGGAGCACTTACCTCTGCATATTTCATCTTGTGCAAGTTCTACAATCAGTTGAAGATTTCCTGGAATCCAAGAAACATGTTCCAGATTTCAAATGAGAATATCCTTGGTTTAACATGAGATGTTCTAAGCTAAGGATTTCAAGTGACAAAACATACTGTTTTTTGAGTTTTGCTTAGGCCATACTTTAGCCCAACCACAAAACTTGCAGGTTTTACATTAAACTCAATCAGAAATTCAAACAACTAAAACAAATTAAGTCTCCATCCCCAAGTTGTAATGACAGAATCACAAGACAACTGAGGTTTGAAGGGCCCTTGGCAGGTCTCTAGCATGACAGTCTGCTAGTCACAGCCAGTTCCATTAAAGGTCAGATGGACATAATTCAGACGTGTTAAAAAACTCCCAGGATGGAGATTGCATAATCTCTCCAAGCAACCTGCTCCCATGCTTGACTGTCATCACAGTTTTCCTTATATCCAGCCTGAAACTCTTGATTTAATTTATGCTGCTGTCTTGTCCCCCTGCTATGCACAGCTGTGATGAGTATCTGTCTCTTTTATAACCTCCCATGGGTACTGGCAGGCTGCTATTTTGCCTCCCTGGGTATAAAAAGTCCCCTTACATCAGCTTTCCTTATAGAACTGCTAGCAAAAAAAAGGAAACAGGTTCCAGCTCTTCCCCTCATGTAGATTAAAGCCTTCAGTCAGGCCATCTGTATCTGTGAAAGCTGAAATTCAACTATAAGAGCTATGAAAGCAACCATGGTGATCCAATATTTGTTTAACTTCACTGAAAAAACAACAGTGAGAAGTTGTGAGCATTGTTTACACATACAGTCTGGACAATATTGTCAAAAAAGAAGTAGAATTATTGAAGGCAAATAATAATAATCGTGTCACTCAGCCTGCTAGTCATGTCTCTCTTGATCAGACCAAGATGCAGTTGGATTTCTGGGTTGCAAGCACACACTGCTGAGTCATATTGAGCTTTTCATCCACCAACACTCCCAAGTTTTTCTCCCCAAGGCTTGCCTCAACCCATTCTCC
The DNA here is from genome assembly GCA_013397315.1 of Donacobius atricapilla. Classification (NCBI taxonomy): domain Eukaryota; kingdom Metazoa; phylum Chordata; class Aves; order Passeriformes; family Mimidae; genus Donacobius; species Donacobius atricapilla. Next base: position 6,652 of record WBMY01008759.1, read on the forward strand.
ACTCAGCCTGTGCTTGTGCTTTAAATGTGCTAATAGATGCGCTTGTGCTAAAAGATGAGCTTTCCTTTGTAGTAGCCAAAGGAATCTTTTCCAGTTACCTAAGCTTTTCTAAAAAATCTTCTTTCTACGCTGTATATTATTTTGCATATATATAAATATATCTATTTTCATATGTCTATTTAAAATAATAGGTGCTCTCAAATAGGCAGTTTTACTTGCCAGCTTAGTGTGGCTGATTTGATGATTCACCAAAGTCAGGACTGTTTAAAATTTATGGGGTTTATTCTCCTTTTATCAAGCATTTTCTACATATAGAACATTCACGTGGTATAAAGTACAGAACAAAAACTGCATGAGACAGACTACTGCAATTGAGTAACAGACAGTTTACATGATTATTGTTTGTTCACAATGGAGAGGAGTTCTTAAAAAGGAAAATAAATTCAGTAGCTAGAAATGTAAGCAAATTTTTATCTCAGTTAAAGCTACTTATCCGGAGGTTTGCTCAAGCTAAAGAGAGATCTACTGTACCACACAGGGCAGAATGCTCAATGCACACAAGATTACAATGCTAGAAAATTCCAGATTTCAAAGCAATTGTACACAATCTAAATTGCAGTAAAACTTTGTTTAAAAAAAGATATTTTTTTCTGATTGCCTTCAGTAAATGGAGGTCAGTTTAAGAGTTTATAAGCATTCTTTAGCAAAAACATAATAAAAATAAAAATACTCTCAGACATCTAAGTCATTGCTCTGAGTCTGGATAGATGTTCACAGCTGGATTTCTATTGACTTGTTATTCTACTTCTGGGAATCTTATTCTTCCCACTTACATGTTTAACCAGTGTTATATTAGAATACTAAGTAAACAAACTATAAAAAATACAAAGTTTTTGTTGTTTGGGTTTTTTTTTGCACTAATCCAGTTGGATGCAAGGACTAGAAAATCTGTTGAGCTAACCAAATGATTTAACAAATGGTGCAATGAATAAGCAAAAATGTTATCTACTGGTCTCCGACTTCAGTTCTTTGCATTCTCACTTTCTTAAAATGCATTTTCTTTATGTTTAATCAACAGTTTCCTCAATGGTATAAGTGAAGCTCTGTGATACCAGGTTTTTGGAATGTGGTATATTCTGAAAGAATGTGCAATATTTTTCTTCAGTAGACTTGAAACTCCTTGCTGATGCCACGCTGTGATAGGTGAAAAACCTAACGTCTATTTTTTTTTCTTAAAAAAGGTTAAGTTTCTGCAAGTAGCTTTCTCAACTAAGACACCATAAAAATAAACTCCAAAATGCAGTGATCAGAAAGCACTGCAAATATAATTTTTCTTTTTTGTCCTGTCCATGTGTGTTGTACAACTTGACACCTGGAATTTGATAGCAAAACTTTCTTTCCAATGACAAGTAATCCTGTAGCCATAGTGGGAATAAATTTTATAATTTCTGTTTGTCTTTCTTGTGAGACTTTTGCTTCAAGGCACAAAAAGATTTAACAGTGGACTGGACAGGACATAACATTTCAGCTTAAGGAGTCAAAGGTTGTTGTACAACAGTTCTTGTTTTGTGTCTGAAGCAAAACAACACAAAGTATGAATCATATTTAAGTCTTCATTTACAAACGCAAAGTTTTGTATTAAATTTCCTGAAGCTTTTTGGGTTGTTTTTCTTCTTTTTTTGCAGTGATTTATTATACTTATTGTCAGTTTCAATATTTTGTTATTTCAAACAACACAATCTCAGTTCATAATTAATAAGGAGTACCTTTATCAAATAGCCATCATTTTAGTCACTTTTATGTCAAAGTTGATCCAAATTGTGTACATGTCAAAGAAATAACAGGTATAGAAGGGCCTAGCAATTTAAAATTAAAATTGTGTAAATTTGAACAATGGTGTAATTTAAGTGCAATGTACTGTAAAACTATTAACTCAGCAAATATCTAACATAGATTCTTATGCTTCTCCAACCCAAATTACTGTATTGCCTCTCTCAACTTCGGTGATTTCACAATTTAACTTATTGAGCCGTCCATCCAGGATAAACAGAGATTCCTTGGAAGGGGTCATGAGATACTGACCAAAAAGGCCACTGTCTTTTATAAGACGGTTCTTACTGTTCCAAGGCCATTCACCTGCCTTGATGGGCTCCTTCAGACTCTTCACCATCTTCACCTTGCCAGAGGAGAGCTCCATGAAGAGAACATCAGTTTGTGAGCTGGAGCTGCAGTAGACATTATATTGATGAGCTTCAGTGAAGGATGGCTGAAAAGCTACATCAGATATGTGCAAATTAGTGTGAATGTCAAATGCATCCTGTATTTCTCCTCTCACTGTTATGGACTGGATCCTCAGGAGGCCTTTTGCATCATCAATGCTGAGAAGATAGTGTCCATCTGGAGAGACATGCGGCGTGCCCGTCACGTCCCCATTGTATCCAATCACGGAATCAGTAACGCTATCCACTATGAGCTGTGGTAGGACAGCCCCGGTGGTGTCAGGCTTACAGCAGATAAAAAGATATCCCCCAAGATGTGTATAAGCCAGTGACTCAGGAATGCAATTATAATCCTTTAAACTAATTGTCTTGATGTACGACATCGTTTCTAGATCAATTTTCTGGAGCATGGGATCGTCCTTATGAAGAATATATCCAAATCTGAAAGGAAAAGTAGAAAAACAAAGTCAGAGTTACTGTGTGCATTAAATATGAATGGGGAAAGACACCATGAGCAAAGGACATCTCCTTTATATTGAAATGTGCAGCTGTGTATTGCTATGTATCTTAGCTTCAGAAGTTTCAGATATTAAACAGTTTATAATATTTTATTTTTAGTGTTCTTGTAATTTAGAATGTATAAAATATGCCTAAAACCCATTTATCTGATTAATGGGAAAGTTCTTTTTTCCTACTAACATGAGGTAAAAGGTAAACCATTACTTTCAGAGTATCTATTCACTTCTTTTACAAAAGCTAAGGAAAGAGAAAAAGATTAAATATCAATAGATAACACATCCCACATATATGAATTCCATTCATACAGCTCTTCAACTTACTTGGGAACATCAACTTAACCCAACATTCATTGTTATTCAGATCATAATCTGAATCTTCCTTATTAATTCAATAGAAATGGATATCATAAAAGGATTTAGGTTTATGTCTCCTAATTATCCAAACACCATATTTCTTACAATTTAAATGATCCTTTATGCTCTTCCATACATCAAGGAACTTTCACTGAACATGAAAAATATGAATAAATTTTAAAATCCTAGAGATGATTGCTTGTAACCTTTTAATATAAACTATATCACTATTCTTTAACGGTAATGTATATGTTCTGAATGCACAATCAATTGACTGTATGTATATATGCAAAAAGATACTTTAAATATTATGGAGTCATGTGAAAGTATATTAGCTTTACTTATCTAAGGAGCTTTCACAGCACTTTTCCTAAACAGCTGTTATCTTTTGGCAGATTTCTTGGCATTTTCCTCTGAATCTTTAATCCTAAGAATGAGGCTGCATGATAATATATATAATCTAAAAATACCTTTCATATCTTTTTGATATAAAGCCATACAAAAGCCAGAATGTTCCAGCAATTGAGTTGACAATAACACAGAATTTTCACACTATACTTGTAACCCCCGTGTACTTACTAATCAGTGAACCACCAAAGCTACATGAAAAAATGTTTCAGGACATTGTTCAGTCAGTTCCTACATATAAAATATGCTGAATTACATTTGCACTTTCTAAGAACACTTTAGCCCCACCTTCCACAATCCTTGCACACTGCTTCAGTATTATAAAAGCACAGTACTAAAGAATCATTTCAATGGTTAGGGACCTTAGGATTTCATTTCATCCAAATCCTCCCAAAGAAGGGCCAGTGTGAATTGGACCGTCTGTGATTACAATTTGAGCTGATTATAAGATCATTTTTGCCTTAGATTATTCAGCCACTTATAAATACATTAATTCAATCATCTTGGTTAGAAAAGTGTGAACGAACTTTTTTGGAAGTTACGTCTGCATAACTTAAGGCAATGTTACTCTTCTATTCATGAGATCTGCTATTCTGTCATAGAAAAATATGAGGATCATTTGGCCTAATTTGATTTTTAGGGTTTTTTGGCCACATAACATCTGTATCTTAATCTTTTTGGGTAGTCATAAAGTCATTGATTCCTGGTTCATTATTAATTAGTAAGCGTTTTTCGGCTATAAGAAACAGACTCTATTATGTACAGAATCATCCTGTAATAGAAAAGGTTAAATAGGTAACAACACGGACATATCACATCTCCATGTTTAATAACCAATGTTAGACACATGAGCAGTGGTTACAAAAGGACAATAGAGTTGGTTCATTGATTACATTTTTACATAACAACGTAAAGCAACAATCAGTGAACTATCCAGGAGGGTTCACAAGAAGATAAAGGGAAAATATCTAATTTTAAGGTCAATGTGATGACAGGAACTGAATAACTTCATTTTAAGCTATTATGGTATTATTTAATCTATTTTAATAAAATACACAGTGCAGAGAGTTTTTGCTTTAACTACTTTTGATCTCAATTTCAGTTGCAAATACACAGTAAATTTTTAGTGTTGGAGACTGGCAAGCTGACCTTGAGTTTGAAGACATTATTTTTCTCTTTCAGCATGCCTATATATGGTCATGGGAAAAATCAGAAAATCTTTTTTAAAAGTGAAAGAAAAGGTTCTCACTGAGTTGTTCTTAGCTTACCCAGGTACTAAACCACAGACTTATATCCATGCAAAATTTTTCAACATATATAAACAGACACCAAATCCTTACTGTGATTTTGAAAATACAGCAGTCATCATTTACATAATTAAATATATAATATTTTTTAAAATTTGGCCTGTTGTTTTCAGAAACTGTATTAAACATAGAAATAAATCATTTTCTGTAAAAATATTAGTCATTTAACATTTTAATATATTTGATATGTTTTATTCTATATATGTGTCCATCATATTTCATAGTACCTTTATTTACTTCAGGAAAAAAGAGTTAAAATTTGACTGTATATTTTAAATTGCATTTCATTTTCTATTCTGTATAAGAGAAAACACAAGTGATCTTTTTAAAAAACAGTAATATTTTTCTAAATGCCTAAAGGGATTCTTAATCATTTTCCACCACAAAACAAATTTAAAAATCTAAACACATATATTTTAAACTGGTCAAAACCTAAACAAATTTAAAAATCTAAAAACATGTATTTTAAACTAGTTGAAACCTAAACAATTTTTTTTTTTCATTTATGATATATCAAACAAGGGAAAAGAAATCTTTGTGCAGCTTGATAATATATTTTTTTCGAAAGATTATTCCAGGTCATAAAAATGACCTTTTTCTAAAATAAAATAAAATGCAAAAACAAGACTAGCATCAATTATCTCAATCAGCAAATTTTACTTGCTGATTTAAATTGTGATTAAAATGAAGGATTTAAATCAATTTGATTCAAAGAAATCTGCCTTGTTTCTGATTATTTGATTAAGAGGTGTTAATGATCAATTTATGTGATAATTTTGCATTCAAATGTTATTGATTTCAAGAGGAATATATAAGTTACAAATCTTTGCTTCTCACATATTATTCCCAGAAAATATGTTTTTGAACCACAGGTACACTTAATCTATGTTTACTTTGGTTACGTAAACTCTTTGATTACCAAATCTGAATGTACTGTCTAAGGTTAAAGGAAAGGTCTTGTCTACCTTCCTGAGGGGTAACATCAACTGAACATGTGGAAAGACTCACATTTGGCATCTAGCTTTCCCCACAGAGGACACAGCCATTAGTTTGTACTCCAGCTTCTCATTAACTGGTGGTACCTTCTCTCAGACAAATCCCCTAAACTCTGCCAATTAAAAGGTTTACATAGGCATTCCCCAGTGCATGTCATTAAGATAGATTTATCTACTGTGGAATAATTAAGATCATTTAAATGTTTTTTGTTGACTCACCTGGTTAGTGTGAATGAAATATATTAGATGCCATGGAACAATGTTGACTCAAACCTTTGCACTAGCACAAGACAGATTTCATAAAAATTGTTTGTCCACAGCAAGGGACTCCAGATCTCCAGAGTTAGTTATTTTAAAATTAATTTTAAAACAAATCATCTGATAACATAAGGATACTAGTTTCTTTTATAGCTTTATCTATCTCTTTGTAATATTTAGTTCATGGTTCAAAAAGCCACAAGTAAAAAGCTTACAGTACCTTGGACAGACTGTTCTTGCAATGTAAACTGTTGTTGTAGGACACGAAGAAATGAATGACTCCAAATACTTTTTTGAAGGCAAAAGATGAGAAGGCTTTATTGTCAAATTTCTTATTACCTTTTATAAGGTGTTCTGGCACAGACTTAACATGATTGGTGAATAGAAACGACACCTCTCTAATCCCATTGGTTAAACTAGAGAAACAGAACTAGAAAGGCAAACATCACATAGAGAAAATTTGTTTTGAGAAAATGAAGAGTTGTTTACAAAGATTGCTTTGAGAAGAAGTTTTCTCAAGATAGTTTTCCCTTGGGAAAAGTTAGCAGCTGCTAGCAGGCTAAAATGTCTCAGACTCAGAAATATCAGCCCCACAGTAAACAGTGGCTTCAGCTTTGGTAATTGAGTTTAACTGATTATAGAAACTGGCTTCAACATTTTACCCACTTTATCTGATGTTATATTTTTATTGCACTTGGGAGACCTACTGTCCCTTGCTCTGGAGCTATTAAGGAACTTGATTTTATATGCTACAGCAGCTAACCATATAAATTCTGATAATCAGTTATACCTGAATGCCTATTTACAATGTATCTTACCTTTAAAGCATGCAAAGAGCTGTTTAATGCATTTTTTCAGTGATTATTTATTTTCAACTAACAATTATTTATAGCTATCCCTGCTAGTCATTGCATTCTATTTACTTCTGAATTGGAAACCAAGGTTTGTGAGATATACTCTTTCTTTCCTTTAAGTATTGACTTCTCTAGCCCAAATAAAATATAATTCTATTTTCTTGTAAGATTAACATGCAGAAGACTTCTTGCTTTATAATGTTTTCTAGTTCAAACTTTAAAAAGTCATTGCTTTGGACACAGATGTAAAGCCAGCCATCAGTATAATGTTTCAGGAGTTGAATACACTGAGAGATCAGTTATGTGAGCAGAATAATATATAGAACGTACATAGCAGTTTTTAGCTATGGATTTCAAAGCACTGTACAGATATTACGGAGTGTAAAAGAAGCTGCATGACTGGCCTAAGGGTATACAACAATCCATTGGCATAGTCTAGGTGAAAACACAAGTTATCTAAGGCCCAGCATGGTTTCTAACCTATCATGCTACAGGCTACCATTGCAACTGAGGTACTAAAGAGACAGTTGTGAGAAAGTTCATACAACAAAAACATATAATTTTGAATAAGAGTATACAAAATCACTCTGTCAAAATAATGTTTTTGATTACTAAAAATAGACAGAACTTTAGACCTGGCTGGGAGAGAAGTTGGTAAAATTTCATGAAGGATCTACCCTTCCCAAAACCAGGAGTAGAACTGCCAAAAGTAATTTATTAGAACTAATAGGATTTTATCAATACTACTGTTTAAACAATTCTTTCTTGGCTGTCATACTGCCTGCAACATTTCAGTGCTCCAATTAAAATTCAGTAAGGCTGGACAGGGATGTAAATATCCTAACAGCCCAACAATGCAGATAAAAAGAAGTGGGGGGAGAATCATTTAAAGCTGCCAGTTTTCTTGGGTGTAAAAGGTTTGGCAGGCTGTGTGTTTGATATGTTTGTCTGCCTGTCTCAGTGAGAGCTGTGTGGCTGGAGTTTTGAGAAGCTGAACAAATCAAGAGAGGTCTGATCCTGTGCCTGTGAGGTTTGTGAGGTTGATTCTTAGTCTCTGAGAATTGCTAGGCAGAGGCATAAGGATGGAAAAAGTAATGAAGTTGTGAAGGGAAGGTATAGAAGGGAAAAGGGGAAGCGAAGAAAACTGATAAGTAAAGCTAAGAATTCCATGTCTGGTATAGATTAAAAAAATACAAACCCAACAGAAAAAAACCCTAAAGAATGAAAAAATATTCTTTTGTTCCCTAAGACGAGAAAGAACTTTCCAAGCCATGGGCAACTGAGGAAGGTGATAAACAGGGTTGGTTTTTTTTTAGGGACATATATCTGTCAGGTTAGATAATTTGTTCCTAATAATTTTGAAAGAATTGGCTAGTTCTTAGTATTTTAATAAATCTCAGAATAACAGAAAAATTTGGAAAGTCTGAAGAAAAAGGATTGTTTAAATATTCATAAGGCAAAGACAGGCATCCCAGCGAGCTGAACAGCTTGATGTATATCCAAGGGAAATAATAAAATAGATGATATGAGAATGGACTACAGAAAATCATGATTATAATGCAGTCAACATAGGTTTATGAAAAAATGAACATTGTCAGACAAATTTAATTTGATTTTTTTATTAGAAAACTTTCTGAAGGTAACTGAATATCAGCAGGCCATGGCTTGCTTGGAATAAAAACTCATATCTGAAGGAAAAATAATTTATCTGTACTAAAATGTAGTTGTCAATGCAGAATCATCATTTTACAGGAAGCATCTTGGTAAAAAACCTGATACTTCACAAGATTTTCACAGATGATGTGGATGTAAATGTATATTAATGTCCATGACACTAAGGTTGTAGATAATGACAGCAAAATCATTATAGTCAGTCTCTTATTCAAGCAAAATGTGTTCAAAGGTGTCCAAGTGTAAAGTTGAGGAACTTCACATGTGAATGAGGAATGTAGGCCACGAACACAAAACAGTATCCTAAACAGTAGTGGCTATAAAAGGATTTAATGATCATAGCAGACATGCAAGTCAATATGAAATCCGAATCTAATGAGTGAAAAATAAAACCAAGACCCAAAAGCTTCTGTAAAGTCCTTAAGGGTATATCAAAAAAGAGGTGATTAAGAATAATACAGCACATTCATACCTGTATACTAAACTGGGGAGACTAAACTAAGAATGCTTTATGGTTGGGTTTTTTTTCTCATTTCTTCCCGTCTAAAAAGGAATTAAAAAAAAAAAAAAAAAAGGACAGGAAATTACTTGAGGAATGGAGACAACGCTTTTATGCAAAAGTCTGAGTCCAATATAAAAATGGTTGCATACTGAAACCAGACAACTTTAAATTAGGAATAGGTAATGTTTCCTAACAATGGGGGCAATATACCATTGCAACCCATTACCAGAGACAAGGTGAATTTTCTGCTGTGGGAATCTCCAGGTAAAGATTATACTACTATCTACTTGGATAAGTAGATGTATCTTCAAAAATATCAGATTCATTATCTGAATTGCTCAAGGACTATTTGAAATGTTTAAAACCTAAAGTATATGCAGAAGTCAGAGAAAATGTTCTCATGGCCTCTTCTAGCTGATGGATACATGAAATATCATTTTCTTGTCTTTGTTCATATAATCAAAATTGCACAGGTACGGTAGATTTTAATCTTATACTACTCATTCATTTGATAGTGAGATATTAATCATCATAAGATTATAGAATCATCAAGATTGGAAAAAAGCTTTAAGATCATACAGTCCAACCATTCCCCCAGCACTACCACTGTAACCCCATAGCCACTAAACAATATCACCATATCATCCAGAAACCTCTTGAACACCTCCAGGGGTGGTGACTCCACCATCTCCCAGGGCAGCCTATTCCAATGCCTGAAAAGAAGCAACCAAGTGTTTCAAATCTCATGAAATGACTGTGATTTGACACAATTCCTTATCTTACAGATACACACACAAGTAGAATGCAGAGGAATCTGACTATCTGCAGGCCTAAGATTGTCATGCCACTTTTCCATCCACTGTACAGAAAACAGCTGTTTTTTAAAATTTATCTTACACTATTCCTGATCTTAAGTAATTGTGAATGTCACACACAAGTTACTAATCAGTAATTTTACAATTACTTTCATACACACACATATATTTTGAAAATTAGCGTCCTCCTTGACAACACATTGGTCTCCAAATTCAGAAGCCATATGAATTGCTTGTAATATAACAACTATACAACTATACAACTATAAAAGCCATGTAATGGGGTAAAAGATGTTCTAAGGCTGAAGGTCATTCTTTTGAGGTTTATTGATCTAACAGTACAAGATCATGGTAGATAGCTCAGGGGAATGGTATTAGACCACGGAGACCTGCTTCAGAACAGTTTCCTGTTTTCACACAGCGATGATCAGTTGCAAATAAATTTTAGTCCACTGTCCAATAACCTAATTGCTGCCTTCTAACCAACACATGATCCTGTCTTCCCTTCTTTACAGCATTATGAACCTTCTCAGCATACCACTGTCAGATTATTACTCTGCTTCTGTTGCCAGATTGGCTCTCACCTTTCTGATGAGGAGACAAGAGCAATTATATTAAAAAAATAGTGCTTACCAAATTTGTGAGAAAAAAAGTACTGCAAGTCACTAAGGTGACCATTTTGGATTGCACAGGCAAGTAAATTGGGGAATGCAAAAATGCTGTATGCAATAAAAGAGGGTAAGAAAATGTTGTCCTCCAGTGGTGCCTACAGAACCAGCAAAATAGGGATATTTCACAAAATTTATATTAGTGAGATTTTTGTATGAGGTCTCTGCAAACCAGATCTGTAAGTGCATTTGCTGAGCTTTGACTATCCCAAGATTTCTTTTTTCCATTCCGAGTAAAGGAAAGCTGTTAAATCTGAGTAAAGAGGTCTGCATTACTATTCCATTCTACAGAGACTGAGCCCAACCTCAACACTGTAACCCTCCAAAGCACTTGGCTACTTAAAAGGATAAAAAATTACAACCATTTATTATTATTTACAAATACGTCATGAAGTTATGTCTGTCACCTCTGTGCAGTTAGCCTGGTTTTTACGATTAGACTGTTGGAAAACAACAAGTGATAATAGAGAATTCGTCCAGTTTTCCAGAATGTTTTATATATAGTTGATGAAATATTCAATTCAAAATTTCCCCTCATATAGCTTAGTATGTAGAAGCCTCCCACTGCTCATTAATCTCTGATTAATATTTATGACAATTTCAACCCTTATGTCTTCTTCTGTGCAGTGAAATTGTGCACAATATCAGCACATAAATGTGGTTCTCACAGTGCCTATTGGAATCACATGTAACTTAAACCTGCCAGGCATGAGAGCAAATCTTTACATTTCCATTAATTTATTGTACAGTTAATGCAAGTGGGAACTGTAGCCTGGGGGCATATCACTCCAACTGGAGTAAACCCCAGAACTGTGCAATCTGTGATTGTTTCTTACTTCACCTACTCTATATGAATAAACAATAAATATTTTAATCTCAGATTTTCAAGATTTTTTTGAGCAAATGTTGTGACAAAAGTTTAAAAGAAGTAGGGCTAATTATACTTAGCAGCTCTGTAGCAGTTTCTGTAAGAGTAGTATACTGGATTGGCTGAGATGGAGTTAATTCTTATCATACCAACCTGCATGGTGCTGCATTTTTAAATGTGTGAACAAAAGTGTTGATAACTCACCAATGTTTTAGTTATTGTTGAGCACTGCTGGCACAGCATCAAGGCCTTCTCTGTTTCCTACTCTGCCTTTCCCATGAGTAGTCTGCAGGTTTGGAAGAGGTTGGGAGGTGACACAGCAGGCTACACCAGGGATATTCCATCACATGTAACATTATGTTCAACAATAAAACTTCTTCCAAAGTAGCTGTTTCTCCTGCTGAGTGGGAGCTCAGCTGCTGGCTGGGGACAGCTCTCCACAGGGAGTCATTAGTTTTCCATAATGAGCTCTACAGAACCCAGACGAAGGGAAACTGAGGTAACTAAAATTGTCCAAACCAGCTTTAAAGAAATTGGTAGAGTATCCCAAAATGTGGTAATTGTAAAATGCCATTAAAAAAAAAAATCATATGGATGCTTGCCTTATTTTTTAAAACTGAAAAAAGCATGCCCACATATTTAAAGTTACAAAGTTAATAACAAAGTTAATAATACTATAAATTATTAGTTATGCTTTCATCTCACAAACTAAATTCAAAACCATATTTTTAAATTATTTTAAAATTATTTTTAAAGCATTTAAAGGTATTTCAAATACGGGATTTCACTCCAAGTTTCATGGACCTGTAAGCCTATAGAAAAAAAAAGAACAGTAACCCAAGAACTCCATCATTCTTTTCCCAAAGTAATGATCATAATTACCACTATCATAGTTCCTGAAAAACAACCTGAAGACTCTCATTGCCAACCTGTCAAAATAATCCCTATAGCAAATCAGATTATTGCTCTATCATAACTACCCCTCTCTATTGCTCACATCAGATTATCAAATGTCTTAGAGTGAGGGAAATCTATTCACCAATCTTTCCTTGGGATAATGTGCTCACAGGAACTTGCCCATCACTGAGAAGTAACTTATGACATGAGGCACTAATAATTTATATTTCAAGAGGAATCAATTTTGGAAACCTGACTAGCTATTATTATTACACATAAATATTGTCAGTTTTTACAAGTATTTTTACATCCTCTCTCTTTTCATACCTAATTTTCAGTTCTTTACCTGCAAAATTCACATCACCTTAAGTTTCATAGGTATAAAAGATAAAAAACAAATTTTCTTTTCCTTACATGCTATACAACTTTCAATTATGAGAAAATGTGAAAGTGCAGATTATCATATCACAACAGGATTTATATAGCTGCCTCCCTTTCAGAGTCCAAAATAAATTATTCAATCACTGTCCTTTAAGATGTGGGGCTTTCAAATCGGGGGAAAAACACCCCTTTGTTAATGTAGAAAAATGGTTTAATCATGGTTTAGATCAAGGAATGATGGTTTTACATAAATTTCTCTCAAGTTTTTGTTAAATCTGTTCAGCCTAAGTAGCATTGACTCTGGTAGAGCGCAAGAGGAGTATTTCTTTTTGAGGAATGAACAAAGCATTTTTTTCCTCTCAAATATCTAACTGCTCTTATATAACTGTTGTGTCATTGCCCTTTATAGTTATATCAAAAATGCTTTGAATGTCTTTAAACAATTTAAAATGTGTACAGCTTCCTGCTCTGGATTTTGCGGGTTTGTTTCAAAACAAAAAGGTAGATTTCCATAAACTAATTAGAAAACGTATTGTAGAAGTATCATTGGTAGAATGTGCTATATATATTGGTAGTTGTAAATGAACCTGAAAAACAGAAATCTGGCTGAAATCTTTAGTGACTCACCTAGTTCTGTGGGAGGATTCCAGGTTACAGAATGTCACATTTATGTGCATAACTCTCCATCTTCATCACCATAGCACCTAAGTTAATTTTTTCCCTCTGTTTTTCCAGTACTGAGAAAAGGCTTAATAAGAAACTTATTCCAGAAGATCAGTACTTATTGCCTGAACTGTAGCACTGCCACATTTTAATACCTCTTTTCACATCTGAAAAGGGTTTACACTGTTCACAAAGCAAAATACATAGCCATTGCACAAGGAGATTGTTTACTGTCAAGCCTTTTCTGAATTCAGTTGATCCAGTCAAGGGACAAATACATCCTGTGAGTTGGTGTATTTCACACTGGCAAGGATTCTGCTACCTATTTTGTTATGACTGTTAATAGGTGTGTGGAAAAAGATCCTTAAGTATCTGTGGATTCCCCTTTGGACCCTTCTTCTGTCATTCAAATCCTATGGGACAGAGGGAGGGGTAACAGGGGAATAACCCCACACCAATTCAGTGCTGAAATCGCATGAAATATCTCTCACACATACCTGCAGTTCACTTACTGCCAGACTGCAGAGTTTTACTATTATTTGATCTAAAAAGAGCATGTTACAAAACATAAATATGCATACACGCAGATGAGTATATAGAGCAGGTATAATATCAGTTTGCAGTTGAAGTATAGGAAGGAAATCACATTCTAGGGCATCCCTCCTTTTAATGTTTTTATTTCAAAGAAGTAAAATAAATTTCGAAAAGTATATTTATTTCAAAAAGTAAAAATTATTTCTGCCTCACATATCCTGGGATTCAGTCCAAAGGTTCTAAATACTTTCACCTCTCCTCTCTGCACAATCCTGTATCTTCCAAATTTGCCTGTAAAGACCCCACTGATGCTGTTTGACATCAAGTGGTAGTATCCTTGAAAGCAATGACTTTTCCTTGTCCTCTCAAGGGATAAGCATGCTCTCTCACTTCTTAGGATTAAACATACATGTTTTCATTTTCAGCTGATGAACTGGAGAGTTGAATACCTACATATCAGTATCACATGCCATTTAGGACAGCAATGCCAGATCTCAAACCCCACAGAGTTGAGTTCTGGGTGGTTCTGATAAGGATTTCAAGTAATACACTTTGAATTTTTTTTAAAAAAGTGCAATTTCTATTTAGCACATTTGCAAAATGAGTGCACTGCCACAATGACCAGTTTAATTTTAAGCACTGTATTTTTTTTATAATCTGTTCTTTTCATCAGTTTATTAAAAATTAATATATGAACCAGAAAATAAAAAAATAACAAAAATTATATTTCTTAACTGTATCTCTTCCAGAGTACATAAACATGTATAAAAATATGTTTATATTTATACTCTTAATGCTTTGAAATAAGTGAGAAAAAACTTATTTCTGCAGTCCTAATCAAGTACAGCTGCTTCCCTCCTCTCCAAAGGATTGTATCCGTGGTCAATAAGGAGGTTCAAGAATTGACATTACAAATGTACAGCATCACCACTACTCCTTAGTGCAAAAACCATTCTCTACAGGTAGTATTCCTCTTCTGTGGACACCTATATTTCTATGCACAACTATATATGTCTAAATATGAGCTGAAAGTCTAAGCTGCTATTTTTGCCAGCGGAAATCTAGGCCATACAGTCAACAGAGTCCAAAATTTTTTTTAAAATAACCAGTACCAGAGGCCTGTAGGGAGTGAGAAAAATTGTTTATACACTCCACTGTGTGTATAGACTAAATCTCCAGTAACCATTGCAGAAGATAGACAGTTTACACCCACGGATACACTGTATTTCCGCATCTAATCTAGGTGCCTACAATCTGAACCACACACTCACCATAAACACCCTCACAGCATGAAAACATAATATCCAAATATAGCCTTATAAAACTTTCCACTGATTTGGACAATTGAAGCTTAAATGACTGACATTACATCACAATATGTCTAAGACCTACAATTATGTTTGAAATGTGATTGTCTGTTTCTCCAAGACATCATAATAAGTTCAGGATCATACAGCAGTAGGGGCTATTAAAGCTGCCCTTTGTGGTCAGAAATTAAAACCACTGATTAGAGGAATAGCTAGCACTGCTGAAAGTGCCTGCATAGAGTGAAGAATGTTATATAAGTCTCCGTACAAAACAGCTCTAAAAACAGAGATGTCTCTCCCAGAACTTTCAGGAATCTCTGAAGATGATTTTCACCACTCTTAAAGTGTGGTTTTAACAGAAACCCCCCACTTTTCACAAAAAGTATAATTTGCCAGCCATAACAATCAGCTTCAGTGTTTTTTCAAGGCTGGAGAGTCATCAAACAGACAAAGAGAAATTCTTCAGAGTCTGCCTTTTATTTTTATCTTAGGGTTTTGGGGAGATCTACAAACTGCACGCAAATCATATGTATGAATTTTCCAAAAGCAACTTCATTTATCACAATATCTTAGTGAGCTGTGTTTTCATGACACTACTAAAGTACTTGATATACTCTGAAAGAACTAACACCATGGTTACTGCAAAATATTGCGATGAAATCCACTTCAGACAATGAATTTACAAAAGATAACTAATACTTTTCAAGAATACTAAACAGCTTTCTTCTCAGGACTTACATTATTATTGCCTGGAATAGCTCACTTCTGGCAGGTTGCTCAGAAAAGACCTTTCTTTAATTTCTGCAGTTCAGAAATGGTTGTTTGATGATAACAAAAGGATAAGTAGATTTTTTCCCAGTAGGAACTGCTCATCAGCACAAATGGTGACTTTCTTTTGGGTACTGTAACAGCTTTTGACCTTCTAAGTTTGCTTTCCTAATTTTGTTTCTGATGCTCTTTGCAACATTAGGAACACTTCAGATTTTTCTCTTCTATCAGAAAGGCACTTTTTTCTCCTTTTCTGGTATTAGCATTAAGCGCAAAGCATCTTCCTATCTGAGAAAATATTTTCATCTTCTAGAAAATCTTAATAATTCTCTATTTTTGTAAGTATTTATATGCATTAACGTATACATTAACACACACATCTGTAAAATATTTCTGCCCTCTTCGCTACTTTATCTGTTTAGTTGTTGCTATTGTTGAAAATGAAATATTTAAAAGTGCCTTGTAAAAAAGAGAAATAACATTTGCGTGGCTGTGATAATGTACCTGGGAAGTAATAACCCAGAAGTCCTTAGGAATGGGGAAAACAAAAAAATAAAACCCACAGAACATAAGGCTGTGGGGCCACTCTTACAGAAAACGAGTAATTTTAGAGTAAAACAAGATCATCACCATGATTTCTGTTATATGAAGAACAGAATTTAATGGCAGGTCTAATTTTCCAAAAATATTGACTCTTATTATACTCCTGCTTGGGAAGAAGTTCCGGGTTTTGAAAACTTCAGGTTTCTGTGCTCTTATAGATTTGCACATTAAACATCTCACCTGTACTTCTCCAATTAGAAGAAAAAATATCTATCCAATAACAGGTAATCTTTGAAATTTCCAGCATATGTGGGATGAAAGATGAAAATTTATATGTAGACAGATATAACTTGCTTTCATTCAAATTATTATTATGTGTATTAAGCAATACCTTTTTATTATAAAAATAGATGCTAGCAGAGATCTAATATAAAGTTTGCTTCATAACACTGATAAAAATAAATATAGGTCTTCATAAATTAATTCAGAAAGGAACTTAATATTCAACTTTAAGTAGCATGAAATGAACATTTTAAGATCTATGGGAGCAGACAGTCTTAGTAGAGAAAAAAATCCTAATTAGATGCTAAAATGTACTGAAATACAATAGAAAAGGACACAGCAAGGGCTAGGGGCAAAAGAAAAAAAAAACTGGAAGAGACTTGCTGTCCCACACAAAGGAGATAACAAGTGCTGAGTATCACCTGAGAGATCTGGATGAAAGTGATCTTTAGAACAAATATTCCAAGATTTCAGGGATTGATATTCAGAGATTTGTTCTGAAGATTTAATTCTTTTTAGATATTGCTTTTCATATACTTCATAGAAGTGAATACGGTTTCTCTATTTCCATTCTCAGTGAGGGAGTTTCAGTGTAGAGAGGATTAAATTGGATATCAAAGACTCCACAGTCAATGGTGGATGGCCAAACATACTAAAATGATTATTTTTTTCTCTCTTTTACTCTCTCAGCACATACTGACCATTATTTTGAGAAATAAGGATATCAAGGACTTCAAGACAGCCATGCGAGGCAGAAGGGAAGAAATATTTCAGCAAGGGCTTGAAGGAATCCTGACAAGTGTTATGTTCTTAGAATAAAGAGATCTCGAATTAAGCTTTGTGCTCTGAGATTGAAAAGAAAAAAAATCCATTACTAGACAATATGTAACAGAGATAGAAGATAATAATTTTAAATAGATAGTTTTATGCATTAGTAAGCTTTCAGATTCTGAGTTTATTCTTCATCATATTTAATAAGATTTGCTCTGGATTAAAAAATGAATATCATAAATTTAATACTGCTGAGCTGAAGTAAATGACATTGTAAGTGTCATCAACAAAATCCTCACTCTTATTGGGATAGTTTTCACTTGGGTGGAAATATCAAAAGTGATACAATCTTTTAAGCATTTATTTGGGGAAAGACTACGCAAGTTGTCTTCTGTAACTCATCTGGATAAATCAAGTAAGTGCTTGAAGCACTTCTTGTGGGAATAGATGATTTCTTTTAACACACTGCACAAAGCCCAGGATTTCTGACTTTTAATGCACATTTGCAGAGTTCAGAGATAAATTCTGAATTTTTAGGGTACTAGTTATGCAGGTGTCTATGAATTGTTTGAAGTCTCCCTTGGGGAGCACTTGCAAGATGTGTATTACAATACACTTTTAAATTATTGCAAATTCTTGTCCAATGCTGACAAGAAATAATCCAAGAAATTTTTAGGACAAAGGGAAGCAACTGAATTCCTACATTTTTAGTAACCAGAAATATATGAAATGGTTCATGTTATATCATAAAGGAACCCACACAGCAAAAATCTATTTTTAGTGTTGGCAGCAAATGCATTTTTCTGTCTCATACTTTCTAGGGAAGGAGTGCTAGAAATGTAATAAAAAAATCCCAATCATTTTTAAAGCAATAAAAGTCAAAGAAATGACTAGCTATACAGACACAGTGAACAAAAGACATTCTAAAGATGCTTAATAGGATTAAGAAAATCTGACACTTCAGAAAATGTGGTAACATCAAGGTGGGCAGATGCCATATGGACTGAAGAGTCAAATTCATATATGTCAAAAGAAATAGTCAGCACCAGTACAGAATGAATAATGAGGTAGAGATAAGTACTACAAAGGTGATAAATTACATACATAAAAGCAGTCTCAACAGATCTTCTTGTTCATTTTAAACATTCAGTCCACATACTGTTAAAGCTGAGGATATGTGACTATTCTTAGGAACAAATACAGAACTTTACCACAATTACTTTTCTTCTTTTAGTTTTTACTAGGGACCCAAATTAAAAAAAAGTATTAGATGGAACAGAAAAAAAAAAAGCCCATAATTTTTGCTTTAAAAGAACATGATAAAATATTATTTTTTGCATATAGAAGTATCAAAAATGTCATTTGATTTCAAAATGTAAGATTATCATGGGAAAAAAGATCAAGCACATCATGGCATATTTCTGTGTTCTAATTTGTAGACTATATGGGAAGTGGGATTTGGTTCAAGTGGCTCTGTTAAGATGGAAGTTGGATGTTTTATTCACCAAAAGATGTTGCATGCTGACAGCTGAGGACCCATGGAAGGAGCACAAAAAAGTCTATTTATGTAGATTTGGAAGTTTCCTTAAAGTCTTTGATTCATATGATTTTAAACCCATTTAAAATGGGTTTGTAATATAATAAATAGGACAGTTTAAACACAACTAGCAAAAATCTATTCTAAATGTTAAAAAATAGAACTGAACAAATGAAAATTTCCAATTACGTTTTTCCTCAGTTGTTGTGAAAGATCTAGACTACAGCACTATTCTTGCTGCTATCAAGAAAACTAGCTCCATCCAAGCCAGACAAATTTCTTAAAACATTTGTGTTCTGGTTGTTTCTTGACAAAAAAAAAATAAAATGCAGCATTTTAAGATTGCCTCCAAGCTAATAAATTACTCTATAATTTGGGGCATTTTTTGAAAACCAATTAGTAATTAGGGAGGACTAAGATAACTTCTATCCACTGAATACAACAAAATATGTGCCATGATTGGAAGGATTAGTTTCTTCTTAGAGTTTATTATGTTTCTAGACATTACATTGTGCCTTGTATTTTTACAGACTGGTACTGGTAGATGCTGAATTTTTAAAAGCAGGAAGGTTCTAGGAGACAGGTACATTTATTTTTAGCAATAGTTTGTCCACTTCAGGTGGAAGATAATATTTTTCCAAAGGTAAATATTCCTGTTATGACTTCAGCATATGTGAAAGAGAAGACATATTAGAGTGTGAAAAAAAATTAAATTTACAATTAAGCAAAACTACCTTTTGCTGTATTACAGCTCACTAGACTTACTTAAGTCAGGTTAAGTTCCAGGGTTTGTTTTTTGGGTTTTTTTTGTGTTTGGTTTTTCTTTTTCTGTTTGGGATTTTTTGGTTGTTTTTTTGGGTTTTTTTGTACTGATGCTGTTTTTCTATAGTGCTACAAAGGCTGGCTGCAATCTCATGTTTCAGGTAACATTTGAAGGGAATTCTCATTTCTAAATAGTCACAATGAAGTGGAAATGGATTTTTATATAATCTTTTTTTCTGCCGACAGCTGGAACTTGTTGTTCAAGAACTTTGTGAAGTTTTACTCAAGGTACATAAGAGGAAAAGATTTGGACCATAAGTTAAATGAATTTTTCAAGCAGTTTTGAATTGTCAGCTGATGTGGGAAAAGGCATGCAGAATAACTGATTCCACAAACAAGATAGTT
This sequence comes from Donacobius atricapilla, assembly GCA_013397315.1. Taxonomy (NCBI): domain Eukaryota; kingdom Metazoa; phylum Chordata; class Aves; order Passeriformes; family Mimidae; genus Donacobius; species Donacobius atricapilla. Next base: position 26,939 of record WBMY01008759.1, read on the forward strand.
TTCCAGATTGATTCATTATGTATGTGTGTGTGTGTCTACGTGTGCATACATTTATTTTGCAAGGTTAGAAGCAGTCACACTGAATAAAAATATTAAAATAGTCTTATATTGGCTACATTTAAATGTGCAATTGAGTATTTATTAAATTTCATAGCACTGAGATGAAAATGAACTTTAAAATTGAAAAGATTTTCTTCCTGAATTCCAAAGTGCCCTGGCTTCAAAAGCAGTATGTACACCACATCATTTTAGGGACAGCAAATCTAAACTGGGCTTGTGGAATGATGGCATCAATCTTCATGATTTCTATGGGTGCTGTCCCACCGGCACAATTGGGAATCCGTACTGCCTAGCACACTGTAGAGCCTGCAAACATTGGTCCTTCTCAGTTAGAGTATAGGAGGTCAGCTGAAAGAGGATGCAGGTGTAAATTTGGGCACATGGTATATCTCATAATTACCTCAGGGATTTAGTTTTTTAGTTTAGAGATATGTAGCGACTACGTTTATGAAATTTTTGGGTGGGGACATGTGAACAGAGAAGGACTGAAGTAGAGAATATAGGATTGATGCACTAAAGAGGGCTTCACATTTCTAAAAAGTCACTTACTTTAATAGTTGTTGCTGTTGCCAATGGTGGTAGTTGGACAAAGTAAGTTTCAATGCTATAAAACTGTCTGAGCTGAATCTCTCAATCTTTCACTCTTTAGATTCCCTCTGGAACAAAGATGAGCTAAAATCCACTGTTTAAAAGCCAAAAAAAAAAAAGACGCAGAAAAAGACTTTTTGCTGGATCCTGTCTTTCTCAAATAACCCTATTTTTCAAAAGCAATGTATTTATGGACCAGAAGGGTCCTTCTTTCAGGGGAAAATATGCAGAGAGAGGAAAGAATGAGAAGGTTTTCATTTAGCATGAGCCTCCTCCCACTAAGACATAGAGTAGGAGGTTGCAGAGTCAGCCCCTATCCCTCCTTTGAGTGCTGTTCCACCATGTAGGATTCACTGACAGATTCCACAATCCTTATTAGAAATTGCAGAATATTTTCTAGATCTTGTTTTCTTGCCCTGGTATTATTGAGCTGTCTCAGATTCTTTAAGTTTTCAAGCTGTTTCCTATCTTCCCTGTATCATTACAGGCTTATAGTTTGATGACTAAGAACTGTTTCGAAATTTCTGCTTCCCTAATGTGCATTGTTAACTGAATTTGTAAAATACTAAATTGACCCTTATCTTCACACTAAATCATACTGTCTATGGGAAAAATTCAACCCCTAAATTAATTATCTTTTGCTAGTTTCATCTACAGCTGACTTAGCATTTACCATTTCAATTGTTTCACTCAGAAACTACTGAATAGAAACCTTTTTCTGATTATGTGTGATTTTTGCAACAAAAATAATATCTTCTGTTTGATTATTTGCATAGAAACACTGAAAATGCTCTCACACCCTGTCAGCTACTTCACACCTCTTCAGGGGCTTCAACTCTGGAATTAAATGTGAATCTACTGACTTGCTGCTCCACATGGGTTTCATTTAAGAAGGTTCACAGGAATGCACTGGCAGCACATTCCAATTACCTCTTAAACAAAAGCTTAGTTTTTGGATTGTTTTGTACAAATGAATAAGTGTAATTTTAGAGAGACTGCTTCCTCTATTACCGTACAGAACAGAGGCATAAAAGAGAGAAAAAACTCAAACAGAATATGGTAACTATTCAGATCCTGAACCATCTCACCAGTGAGTTGATTGCTTATTCTTCCACTTTTTACGTCAGGTAACTGTACAGCATTTAAAACACTGCTCAAAGATTAAAACATCTAAAAACTTAGAGTTACTCCATTACAGTGAGTTCATTTAATACTGCTTTTGAAACATTTCACAGAATGTAGTGAAAGCCCTTAATTTATTACAATTATCTTTTCTTCACTTCTATTTATGAACACCGGGGCTCAAATAATCAGTCCTTTTGCTCTTTGACTTCCAAGAATATATTTTTGTGAGTATCATACAGGTCATCTTCCTGCAACCATCCCACACATTAATTGCAAAAGTCTATTTTTATGATGAAGAGTGGTATTAGCAGAAAATTAAGGACAAGATCATTAGTTGTCGTGAATTGCTTTGGAACAGAAATAGCTCACTGAATGCAATTTTCTTCTTAATAAATGTATAAGGACAAATATTGAAAACATATATCCAGTTCTTATAAGGTACACCTAGAAAAGGAAAAATCTTTAGAAAGAGCTGAAGAAAAACACCTTGGGATTTGTACTATTTATTACAGTGTAATAGATCTCATGCTACTTCCTTTTGTGGCCCTGATGTTTGGGAATTTTTCAACAGAACTGGGGGGAGGGGAAGACCTTTTTCAAGCTGTGTATACTAAAAATATGGGCACATGAGTGTGTGCATGAAAAACAGTGCTTTTCATTAATTCATTCATTCATTCTCTTGGTATAATTCAAAGTATATTTACAGTGAGTACACAGCCAACCATAATAGCAGGATAGGCTGTTTTTTCAAGATAGGCAAGATGAATATAAAATTTCTTCCCTTTGAAATCTTCAGATTTTCAACAGCAAGACTGACTGAACTTCTTTCAGTGTTCTTTCTAACAATAATTATTACTGGTTTGTGTCACAGCTTCTCTTTCTGAGATTAGGACTAAGATCTGTTGTGCATTCTACCACAATTAGCTGACACAAGAAACTCATGAAAACTCATGGGAAACTGACTTTCTCTAAACTCTGAGCTTGTTTAGTGAGAAAAAGAAGGGAATTTATTTCCATCATGAAGGAATGCTCAAAGGCATGATACAATTCCTCCCTTAGAGCCAGCAGGTGAACTAATCTTGTCCAAAAAAACAGACAAGAAAATCTAGAATTAAGTAACCTCTATAATGGGATGCAAACCAGGTCTATCTGCAACTGAGACTTTCTGTACAACTTTGGACTTGCTATCTGGAAACATCAATAAAGCTCCTCTAGGAATTATTAAGTTGATAATTTGTATATTTTCACTAAAACAAAGAGATATTATTTGTTCTTTATAAATATATACATTCACACACACATATATATCTTTATAAATGCAGATACAGAAGGATTACAGACAAAACATCATTTGATTCCTAATGGTGTTTAAGTAGAAGGAAATAGTATTACTGGAACAGAAAAGAGAGAGAGACACCTTCCTAACATCCCAAAACTAACTGGCGCAACCAAACCTACCACATTTTTCTCCCCAAAATGATAAAGCCTCTTTTCTTTTCCTCTTCTGCATACACATTAACTAGCCACCAACTAGAAAAGAAAGTTTAAAGGTAATAAATTTGTCTATTCTTCCTCTCCTTCTTTTGGCTCATGCCTACTTAGCTTGGTTAGTCGATGCTTTGATGGTGCATCACAGTTGTTCAGAGCATGAATGTTATGCCTGCTGGTTATCAAACCAAGAGGTTATTTGCCCTGACTCCTGATGTGTGGTAAGTAAAAGCAAATATTACCTAAGTCAGTGGTAGGAAAAATATGGGAAAAAAAAATTCTCCTTGAAATGAATTACTGTTTACCTGAGACTAAAATTTATAGTATTTCTTCAGTGTCTGATCTGAAGGAACTGTCCCCTAAATTATCAGCTGCCCAAAAGAGCATTAAAATGTGTGGAATTTTCTTTTCTAATAATGGGCAGCCCACTTGGATTTTGTCCTAGGTTACAATGTAAGATATGCCCAAGGCATGTATTCTATCACCATCTTCATGAGCTGTTGAAACCAGGTGGGGCAGTGTTTCCCTTGTCCCCACCCTCCGGACTATGTTCTGTTAATGGGCCCATTCATGCTCTGCTGTATGACTCATGGGTAACTCCCTCCGGGAGTTATCTCTGTTTAATGGGCAATCAAGGACCCATTGTATGAGTCATAAAATTACATCATTCCATTGTGAGATGCTCCTCCCATTGGGGCGGAGCCAAGCATTCCCACCTGGATATAACCCGGGATAGCACAGGGGGCCCTCAACCCGCTGGATTCCCAGAGGACAGGAGCTACCAGACTTTTCTACAGGATCACCACTTCAACGAGACCACTTCATCCAGACTGCTACCAGCGCCCCAGCTAACAGGTTGTATTTTTGAACTTTGTTTGTTTTACCTTTTTTTCTTCCTATTAAATTGTATTTCTGACTTGGAGTCTCTCACTGGTTTTGCTTTCAAACCAGTACAGATTTTCATATATAAAAATAACTCACCTAGGTAAATCAAAAGTATAGTTCCACCACTTCTTCAATAAAATAATTGTGCAATAAGTTTTATATATTTACATACATACTACTACCAATTACCACTTTAGCTGTCATTAAAAAGTAAAAAAATTGACTCACTACGGCTTTAAATTATTTGCCTTTACTTCTGTTCCTGTGTGTTAACAAGCCAACCTATTGGACAGAATATGCTGCAGGTAGTAATACAAAATAGTTTGTGCTAGCTGTTATGAAACAACTAATTATTTTAAATGATACGCCTTTTCTTTTTGCTTAGAATTGCCTTTATTTGGACATGGTGTTTAGTTCTGGATGCTAATTTGTTAAGTCATGCTGTCTTCTGCTGCATCATTCAAAATTTTTGTTAATAGGTTACAAATGCACCTAGCTACAGAAAGCCTTCTCTGAAAGGGGCTGGTTTTGCATGGTCAAAGGGAGTTGATTTCTGACGAAGAGTAAATAGTGCCCTTGGGCAATTAACTACTCCAGCCAACTTAGCCAGTGGGGTTATTTCCCTATTAGCTGTTTTTTGTAATTATAAATTGCTCCCCTGGATGGCATAGACTCCCAAGAACAATAAACTCAAGCTTTATGTTTGTTGCCTAACAGCCTTAAGAAACACATGCTGTGATTGAGTGGGTTTTTCAGTTGACTGGTGATATTAACTTTAATAGACTGGGTTTTTCTACATCAGTAGTAATTTGATGAACACAGTTAATTTTAAATATTTCCCATAATATTGTTCACATATTGCATTCCTATTTTAACAAAAAAAGCAAGGTACTTGCAGGCCAGACATTTTATGGAAGACAAATTCAACAACAGATTAACATAAACAGCTCTTGAAGAATACACTGAAAAAAAAGCACCCTATTTGTCTGCATTGTTTTTTTGGTTTTTTTTAGAAAAGGCACTCAGAATTAATAGCATTTCCCTTAAGCTCATTATTTGGTAAAACCAAATTGATTTTGTTCATTAAACCCTCAAATCTATGGGTTTAGCAGTGTACAAACTATTGCAGGCTTTTTGCCAGACTGGGAATTTTCTTTTGGCATTTTGGCAATCCTGGCAGTTTTATCTGGAACGTGAGTATAAAAAAAAAAAAAAACCAAACCCCCCCCCCCCCCAAAAAAAAAAAAACCCAACAACAAAATGCCAACAAATAAACAAAAAATCCCTTACTGGGCCTGAATTGATGTACATGCTTATTATATGTCTGCAGGCACTTATCAGTTTTAATTCTTTCAGTGTTCAATAATTTCATACCCCTTTTTTTTTATTCCTGTGTGTCTTCTTATATTCTTTCATTTTACTTTCTCTTGAGATGCATATAGGACATGTGAAATGACTCAGCAGCTGAAGGTAACATGCAAAGCAGGAAGCACCTACTTGACATAGTCGCACAAAATATCAACTTAAAATAGTTTGAGTTAGACGAGGCAAATCCAACACTAGCTTTGGACTGCCCCTGTTTTTCTTTTCCTAGGCCTGATTTGATTTGAACTGTTTATTCCTATCCATAGTTTTATTTTCCTATTTACCGTTTCAAATGCAGCAGAAATACTTAATGTTTTTCTAAGGCTGAATGTGAGGACTACAGATTACTTCAGGGACACAACAGGAATTTGTCTACTCAGTTCAAGAAATATGGTAATATTGGTGCTTAGGGTCAACTTATTATTCAGCTATATTAATTTACACATTTATTTTTAAATTGCACATGGCTGATTGCTAACTTACTTGTTAGTTAACAGTTTTGTAGGAAAAAAAAATCTTTCATCAAAAATATCTTTAGAAGAAGCCAAATGTTCTTTGATACAAAAGACTAGATTCTTCCCCAGGCACATACCGAGCAAATTCTAAAATCCTAAAATCAATCACCCTAAATTGCATGTTTTCACATTTAACAGACTACTACTCACTACAATCAGAAACTATATCCTTTTTAATGGAGATGCCTATTTACACCTGTAATTTGAGAATTTTGCTAGAACAGAATGATGACAGGTAAGATTATCCAATGAAGGTATTCCTATAGAAACTTGAACTTGGAATATCAGAATAAACAATAGATACTTGTTGGCTGACCTGTTTTGAGACAAAATGGATCTCTGTCAGTTTGCAACGAAACTTAGAAGTTCTAAACATACAAACTACTAATACACATTAATGCAATACTCAGCTGAAAAAATTCTAGACTGCAGTATTATTCACTACCTAGAGGTAGAAATGTTACAGAAAAAAATATGAAAAGAAAATGATATATCACATTCTTACTAGTGTATTTTGAGGAAGAAAAATATATTTTCCTCTAAGAGTTCTTGGAGAGAGCTCTGCTTTATGCCTGTTTTGTCCTCTTTTCCAGAGTCATTCTCTGTTCCTTATGTCTTTTAAAACCCAGCTGATCAAATTGTTCAGTTCTGTCACAGCTGGGACCTGTTCTTAGGATGAAAACAAAGACAATCCTACATTCGCTACATTCTAATAAACTTACCGTACATGGGTAATGATAAGGGTTGTAGCAGGAATGAAAAAGTCATCCACACTGTCAAACTGCTTTCCCACTGGCTGAGTATGGATTGTGTGATGAGAAGCACTCCCACTGGCTTGTGTTATCACCTGCATAAAGCAACATCATTATAAACTATAGAAGTACTCTTTAAAAATCAAATCTCAATCCAAATGAATGCATACAGGATTGCCTCTGTATTCTCTTGTATTGTCTGATGCAGTTCATCACACACACAAACACACACTCACACTTTGATCAGAAAGCATGAACTAAAATGAAGTTTATTTAAAAGAATCTGACTCCATTATATAGTATTTCTACAAAGGCCAGGGATTGGGGGAGAAGGTTGACACCTCTCCCCATCCCATTGGTCAAGACAGCTGTCCATCAGCTGTCCATATCTCTAAGAACAAGAATGAAAACTTTCCTTGAAACTACAATAACATGGGCCAGTGTTTACAGACCAGAGCGTGAGAAAGAACCTAAAACATGAAACTGTGAAACAGAAGAGAAGGCTGAAAAAATCAGGGCGACAATTGTCTTTTCCAAGTTACCAAGAAAAGTAACGCAAATAACAGTGAATAAAGCTGATCAACATTATAGAGAACTACTACATACCTGATCACTTAGTCTTCATACTTATTTTTTCCCTCCATCTTCTTTTATCACCCCATAATGCATATTTATTCATTTACATTACAAAACCAGTTCTTAAACTAAGCTTTTTGTTTATTTTTTTTTTACACTAGGTCTTAGAGTGAGATTAAATTTTTAAGCGCTTCAGCCAGAGTGAAAGGATGCTATCAGCAAATCCACTGAAACATATGGCTATACATACTCCCAGTTCTTGTCAACCACAAGATAATTCAACATTTTAAAAATTAGGATATAAGGCTTATCATCATAGTTTCAGTGGATTTCTATAATAAGGAATAGAAATTAATAAAAAAAGTAGTAACATAAATACAGCTTCTTGAGATGTCTCTTTAATGACTGTCTGTAGGTTTGTCTGTGCTCCAAGGTATGGGAAAAATCAAGACTTTTAATATCTTTCATCTGAAAAAAAATCCAATAAAGACAGAGCTTGACACCTCCAGAATGTCAATATGACCTTAATGAAATGGATGTCTAAAGTCCAGTTTATCCTCTAATTAGGGACAAAAATATCAGGAGCAGCAACAGTTTGCTCTCAAAAGACCAGCAGTACAGAAAGAACATGCTGCTGTTTTTCTGCTGCATTCCTTATCCTTCTATCAATTTGCCATTGTCAGTTCTGACTAAGGGTGCTGAAAATAATCATTAACTTTTTTGGTGAGGTCAGTTGTTTGACTTCTTTTCTGGTTACCTAAAATTATTTCTCTGCCCCTGCTGGGGTCATGGTAATAATGCTTAAAGGAAAATGTGCAACACATTGCAATTACACAAAGGTTCAACTTGTCTGTATTTCCTTACCTATAATCATTGTGATCACCTCACCTGCAAAGTTGGTGAATTCTTTTCCATGTCTCCCCAGCTCAGCACCCAGACTTGATCATGTGACTTATCATAGTGCAGTTTCACTGGAACAGGATCTGTACTCACTGCCTGAAATAGAATAAAAAAAGAAATCCTTTGTTTCCATCACATTTTCAAAGGAAACATAATATATATGCTTGAATGAAAATGAGTAAATATGCATTTTCAGATATTTTCAGATCCTATTTAAGAATTATGTTGTCAATTGGTTAAACAGCTGATTAATTCAGAGTTTCTGAAACACTGAAAATGTGTTTTTTATTCATTATGTACTCTAACACTTGGTATCAAAACTACATTATACCAAAGCCTTTAAGAAGTTGAAAACAAAGGTTTTAAATCATGTACAAAACTACTTATCTTCCTTCCCTGCCATCACTCTCACTTTACATGTAATGGTTGAAAAACTGCACCAATTACCAAAAAATGGTTAAAAAGGGAAGAGTATTCTCAAGCTACATACCAGAATTCGTGGAATATGTTACTGCAAAAAATCAACATGAAGCTGCTGCACCTAAAGCTTCTGTTAAAATGTGTATATTTTGTTGAAGGTAGAAGGATTGTTTTCATATGTTTTCCAATTACAGTTGCTACTTTTCATAGACCTGTGGTTTTCCCTACAATTTTAAGCACTGTCTCTTGAGACCATGAACCTTTCAGACAGCTGAGCTCTAAACTTCCTTTGTTATGAAAACTGAAGGATTCAGAGGTATGAAATGAGAGGACAATGCATTCAATTAAGAGATGTTATGCACAGGCGAAACAAGTGGGGGGATTACTTTTTTATTTTCATCATTAAAGAAGAAAAAATGGATGGAAATTGTTTTTTAGTCTTACCATTATGGAACTGTAAAGCACAGCTTGTTTATCAGTGTGTCAAGGAGAGTACCAGCTGGCTAATTAAGTGAACCTAATTTAAACTAATGATGTAGATCCTCAAGATAATGCACTAATGGCTGGCTGAGACTGCTGATGATACTTAACTGTACTCCTGAGGTGCTGCAAGCGACCACTTCATCTAAGCAGAATTTGTTTTTCCTTTTGAAAATTGAAAATGAAGCCAGGTTGCTCATCGGCTCATTTAAAATCAGAAGTTACCCCTTGAAAAAGGTCATTTGTGTTTGATAACTTCCTTCTGCTACATGCTAGAGAACAAGTTGTTTAAAATGATACTTGAATTGTTGTATAGCTAATTTGTCAAGGCATGTCAAACTTCCTTTTGGCTTCCCCAGACAAAGGTCTGACCCATACATGTTCTGCCAGAGGACTGCCAGCTGCGTTCAAAGTTGGGGTCATGGCACAGCCAGGAGGAGCAGAAGGAATTGCCTGCAGGGTCAGGCACAGGCAGTACAGCTCCCTAGAGGGAAGCCAGCAGCAAAAAGGAGTTTAGCATATCGAAAGCAGACTTTCACAGCTGTTTCTAGCTGCCCAGGCTGATCTGCCAGCAGCACTCCGAGGACTGAAGGACAACTCCGTTTACTTCAGCCTCTAAGTCATCCCACTTAGTGGTGTGCTGCTATGCAATACTGCAAAATTCTTGCTTTCAATAATTTAAAAATGAAAGCAAATGCTTCTCTTGACTTTAGAATGAGAATTACCTGGATAAGTCAAAAAGACTCCCTCTATATGTGTCTCTAAAGATGCAACATCCATGTTTGCAATACATTTCAATTCAGTCTGCTATAGAATCCTCTAAAGTACTTATTTTGATAAATATACCTGTCATAAAAATAAATCATCCTTAAATCTAGTTGCCACATATCTGCACACTTTTTACATTAACTTTTATAGTAAAAAGGAATAACATGTATGGTAGTACTTCAGAGAAAACATTGTAATAAGCAAAACCAAATAAACATTTTTACACAGAGAACAGCATCACTACATGACTTAAAGTCCTTTCAAATAAATTTTTAATTTCCTTTAGGGTTTTGCACAGTGACGGAAGTTTCATTAGAGTGCTCTTGCTTTCAAAATATGAAATTATCTCCACATTTGTTCCCACTAGCCTATGTGCTTTTATTGCAAGGTGGTTCCTTATTTAAGATGTAGACTAGAAACAGTTACATGCACATGTACACGTATGGAAATTATATCCTCTGTATTAATATGATCTTTAGGAAAAAGGCAGTCTAACAAAAAAAAATGTTTTTATTTCTGAAAACCAGAGTTTCTATTCTCCACAAATGAATTAGATCTTCATTTTACTCCATGCTAGGCAGTACTCTGAGTAATGAAAATAGACTGATCTGGAAAACTAAATACCCTCCTGTGCCTCCTTTTTGTAAAAGTGTTTTTGTAAGTGCATATCATATGAATAGAGCAATATTGAATGGTTAGAACATTCTTCCTGCTTGTAAAACATAAAGCTAGAAGGAAATAAATACTTATTTTTAAAAGACAAGAAGAGACAGCCAAGTATGTTATAAGAAATGCTAAACAAAGTATCTCTTGGCTTGTTCCTCATTTCCAAATTAGCCTTTCTTCAGTTCTAAAACCCATCTGTGAATCAGCAGTGGTTTTATGTTTTACAGTTTTATATTATATGTAAGAAGATTGTATAGGTTTTATGCTTTCATTGTTTATTTCTTTTGTTTGCAACTACTATTATTTTTTTTTGTTGTTTTGCTTTGTTTGCTTTTGCTTAATTTTTAAGTCTATTTTGAATAATGGCATGGGTAAGCTAGACACAGAGAAAGTCCCCTTGTACTTTTCCCACGTATTTGGCTAAGCATATCCTAGGAAAATAACATTCAGATCAGCAAAAAAATAGTAGACATTTTACTTAGGTCTTCAAAAGTGACAGTAATACAGCTGGTTTAATTTATTTATCTAGTTAAACTGTTATTCCTTGGTTATATTGTCTTACCACAAATCTTTGTTAAGTACTGTGAAATGAAAAAATAATTTATTATGATTACTTAAACGCCTAGAACCATCAAAACCAAGACCTCTATTCCTGCAAAAGTTTTCCACAGCTAGGGTAAATTTAATTCTATACTTTCTTTAGTTCATAATCTGGATATTATTAAATTAGTGGAAAAGCAGTGCTATTCTATCCCTTAACATAAAATTGCTTTGAAAGTGATTTTTTTTTTCCCCAAAAATAATATGAAAGCTTCTGGTGTATCCTGGTTTTAGCTCAATATATTTGCTAAGTAGCACAGACTTAGTGCACAAAGCTCTTTGCTAAAATGAGGCATTCTGTATGTCTTTTTTTCAGCTCATTACAGACGCTTGAATATTTTTATGATAGAACAATCTAATGTCATTCAAAAACTGCACAATTGTTTTACATATTTCTGGGGAATGGATGAACTTTTAATTAGTGGTTAATTTACTGAATTTTACTTTTTAATTATCTTTGCAGTAAATATCTCTGCACATTTTGTAATGGTAAAGTGATATGTATTTATACATATTTAAAACAATAATGTAACTGAAGACAAATTAGAAGAGCCTAAAAATGAACATCTTTCATAAAACTTAAATTAAAACCTATTTTCAGTGAGCTCAAGAGGAATCATGTTCTTTTGACACTGAAGTCTAAATGCTAATAAATGCAATTACACTGGTATTTCATCCCTCCTGTGGAGAAAAGGAACCTGACATCTGAATGTCTGTTAGAGACCATGGAAAACATTGACAGACATTCCAGTCCTTCAAATCTGTGGACTGTGTTGAGACTGTGGGTTTTTAGTCTGCCTTCCTGAAGTAATATATCAAACTGGTTGTAAAAAAAGTATTGTTTCAGGAAAAAAAAAAATTATTACCCACTCAGTTCATTTTAATATACAAAGATAAATTTAAATACACCCC
>WBMY01008759.1:39060-60262 GCA_013397315.1 Donacobius atricapilla
CCCCCCCTTTTTTATTATTAACTTCTTGATTAAAACATTTTTTAAGTCAAGTCCCTGCCATCACTTGGATAGTTCAAGTTTTGCGGAAGCTACATCTGAGTCACCTGACACAGAATTCAGAAAGCAAATGTTTCAAGTATGCAAGAGTATTAAAATTATTTTTGAAATTAATGAAATTTTAAAAATGCAATTTTGTTATTTATTTTAAATTTTCGTATGCATACACACAATACATGTATATACGTACATCATGGAATAGTTTGAGTGGGAAGGGACCTTTAAAAGTCATCTGGTCCAAAACATCTGTAGTGAGCAGGCACATCTTCAACTAGATCAGTTTGCTCAGAGGCCCTCTAAACTGACTTTGAAGGTTTCCAGGGATGGGGTTCCTACTACCTCTCTGGGCAACCTCTGACCATGTTTCATAAACCTCATTGTAAATAATGTCTTCATTATGTCTAGTCTGCATCTACCATCTCTTAGTTTAAAACCATTGCCCCTTGTCCTATTGCAACAGTTCCTATTAATAAATATCTCCAGCTTCCTTATAATTCCCCTTAAAGTATTGAAAGGATACAATACGATCTCCCAGGAGCTCAATATATAATCTATACTTTAAAGATTTTCATTCACTTATCATTGAAAAAAGCAAAAGAATGGTATGAAGAAAGCAAAAGAATGGCATGAAGAAAAGCTCAATTGAAGTGGGGCTTTTTTATTAACATTTTAGTTAGGTTTCTAATTAAAAAAAAAATTAAAATCCATGCTTTATTCAGCTAAGGAACTGTTTTCTATAAATATGCTGACAGTATAAGCACTGACTTGTACCTTGGTGCACTGGGTTTGCATGACAAGCTTTTGGTAGCAGGGGGGAGCTATATGAGTGACTTCTGTAAGAAGCTGCCAGACATTTCCTCTATGTCCAACAGAGCCTATGCCAGCTGGTGCCAACACACACTCGCTGCTGGCCAATATCTAGTCAATCAGTGGTGGGGCAGATCCTCTGGGATAACACAGCTGAGACAAACAAAAGTATTATTGTGGAGAAGTGCTTGCAACCAGATGAGGGAGGAGTGAGAATATGTTAGAGGAACAGCCCAGCAGATGCCCAGGCCAGGGGGAGAAGGAGGGGCAGGAGATGCTTGAGGTGAGCCATCAGAGATTCCCTTGCAGCCTGTGGTGAAGACCACAGCAAGGCAACCGTGCCCCTGCAGCCCTTGGCAATCTGGGGTGGAGCAGAGATCCACCTGCAGCCCCTGAAGGACCCTACACTGGAGCAGGTGAATGCCTGAAGGAGGCTCTGAATCCATGGGAAGCCTATACTGGAGCAGGCTCCTGGCAGGACCCATGAAATCATGAAGAGGCACCCACACTGAAACAGGTTTACTGGCAAGACTCGTGACCTCATAGGGAAGCAATCTGTTCCTGAAGGACTGTATCCCAGTGTAAGAGACCCACACTGGAACAGTTTGAAGAACTGAAGCTCATGGGAAAGACTCATACTGGAGAAGCTCATGGAGGACTGTCTCCCATGGGAATGGTCCCATGAGGGAGGAGGGAAAAGACCACTCTCTCTGAGGAAGAGGCAGCAGCAGAAACAACATGTATCAAACTGATGAACTCACCCTCCATTCTGCATCTCCCTCACTGCTGGTGGGGGAGGAGCCCCAGGAAGGAGGGAGCACTGGGGGACAGGTGTTTAGGATTTGTTATACTATCCATTATCCTACTTACATTTTGGTGGAGAAATGAGCTGAATTTATTATCAAAGTCAAGTCTGTTTTGCCTGTGATGGTAATTGGTGAGTGATCTTTCCCTTCCTTTATCTCCACCCACAAACGCTTTCTTTCCCCATACAGTTGGGGAGAGGAGTGATAGAGTGGCTTTGGTGGGTGTCTGGCCTCCAGTCAGGATCAGCACACCACACCTGGTTTTGCTCAAACTCTAGGACTGCATTAATCACTGTAGAATAGCATTGATTTTCCTCTTACTCAATGAATTATTTTCACTAAGAAGAATACCCCCAGCATCTCAGAGACCAAGAAAGGGGAGTAGAGAAGAAGTCTGAATTCCAAGTCTCCAGTCTTGGCTAAGGGTGGGGTTTATTTTTACTGTTTCCATAATTCCTCTGTCTAAAAGCATACAGAGTAAGTCCTCCACCTTCTGTAGCCAAACCTGACCTTTCTGTCAACACTTACAGACACCTTCTTGTCCTAAGACTCTATTTTAGACCATCCTCATTTTAAAGTGAAAGGTACCTCAAATCAGAAACTTCCTAAAGAACTCATTTCCTCAACGTCTTGAATAATATTTATAGGAGTTATTTTCGTGTTATCTTCCTCACAACTGTCTATTGAGAAGAATAGCTGCTAAACAGAAGCTGCTGCTAAATATTAAAAGTAGGTGAGCTTTTTTCCAAGTAATGTGTTTACTCTCAAGATAACTATTTCTTTTTCTGAAATATGAAGGAAAGTCTTAAATTCTTTAAATTAAATAGTAACTTAGAAAATGAGAAATAAATACCTGTACAACTTTCTGAGACTGTACATCAACAATGAGAACTCTGTCAAGTGTAGGCTGAGTCACATATATGAACTTGTCTTTTACATTAACAGCAGTTGCCCAAACACACCGCTGAACAGGATCATCATCTGCTTTGGGGCAAACTTCATCCTATAATTCAATAGAAACAGGAAATATGTAAGAATCAAAACAGTCAACAACGTTATAGAAAGACAAATTATACTAATTTTCTTCTGTTTTAACTGTAAAATAAAAACCTCAGGAAGTGTAGGGAAGGAAAAAGGACAGTTGACACTAGGACATAAATTTATGTTAGCCAAACTGCATCTGTAAGCACCACAACTCATGAGCACTATAAAATAATTCATACACCAAATTTTGGGATGTTTTCTAGAAATTCAAGAAGTTACTACTGTTGCACTGAGAAAGAAACCAATTTGAAACAACCATACATGTAGAAATAAAGTGAGCAAGGGGCAGGCGATCTTAAAACCAGGAAACCACTCCAGGCTAACAAGCCTGTGTTACTGCAGTAGCTGTCAGCTCCCACCTGAGCAACAACATCACTGTGCCCTGCCAAGGGAGGCAGTGCAGGCATGGCTTACCCTGCAGCTGAGAACACAGCAGTAAGCCAGGCAAATACGTAACTGGGGAGATGATAATGTACAAATGAAGAGAAAGAGGAGGTGGTGTGGCGCAAATTGTCACATGGCATAGGGGCAAAGCAGCAGTCAGAGAGATCAGCCATTTTGGTCACTTGGAGTACTGATAGTTTGCTCTAAAGATCAAGAAGTTTGGCTGCTCCTGCCATGAGACATTCTCATGGCCTGTCTTACTAGTGTTAAACCCAATAAATGCCAAGTGTCTTCTTACTACCATTCCTTCTTTCTCTGCCCTTCCATTCTTGCAAAAGGACAAATCTGAAAAAAATAAAAATCTGCTCACTTCAATGAATTGATATTTCATAATACATATAACTATACTCTCAGTCAAAATAGCTAACTGTAGTTTACATTCTCACTATTCCTAATTTGTAGAAATATATGGCAAATCATCATGTATTTAACTACCTATTTGTGAATATTTTCTCCCAGAAAAAGCTTGGTTTTATTAAAATTAAGTTACTTGGTCAAAACTATTACTATATGTGGAAATTCCATTTATGAAATAGCATGATTTCTGTCCTATAATGGACATTATAACTACTTAAGAATATGGAGCTGAAAACTACTCTACTTGGAAAAGTACAGGATGTATCAAGTGTTTTTGTTTCCCTGACTTTTACTTCTTTTGCCTCTTATTTTAAATGCTTTACATCATGAGCGACAATTTTACCAAATCATAAGTATTATTTCTTTTTTGCCACTTATCAGCTGCTTATTCCTAATTTAGAATGCTCTGCCTGATACATCATAACTGGCCGCTGTGAAAATAATTATGATATGTCAGCATATAATGACTCAATGTAGCATGAGCAGCAAGAGATGATGAGCTCTCAAACAAGAATTCTGTTTCTAAGCATCAAATGCCTTTTAAAAGGCACAGGAAACGTTATGTGGCATAACATCATCTCTGGCACCAAGCAATGCTCTTCAAGAAGATGAAGCATTTTAACACTTACTTTTCTGTATCATCAAAGTTCTTTGCCTGCTGTGCCTCTACATTTTAAAAAAATACACTCAATCTTTATACGTCAAAAGAAGAAATAAATCAATTTCCAGCTTTAAAAGAGGGAGTTTCTTTGCAGAAGATTGAAAGCCACTGCTTGCTTTTACATGGCTCGTAAACCTCAACAAAGGGAAGGTCTTTCAGGAATCAGATGATAAGGAAAGGATACTAAACTCAGGTACTGTGTAATAGCACATCATCAGGAACTTCAGGAGAACTTAGAAATAAGTAACAGTTTGTGCTGATAAAAAGCCATAAAGATCAAAAGAAGTCAAAAATCTGGTTTTTTAAGGAATGACAGGCATGGGAAAAATGGGACTGTCATTCTTAAAAGTAGTTAAATGCTTTTCATTGTTGCATAAAGTCAACATGTGTATGTGTCTAATATGATGCGCAATCATCATATCAGTGATCTATTGTCATTTGCCTTCTGGGTAATTGTCACTTCAAGTGGAAAGTTGTTTCACTAATCTCATTATTTTTTTATTCTAAATATACCTTGTCTTAGTTCCATGTTTCATCTAAACACGTAACTACATCTAGATTGTCCTACACCATCCTCTTTACTCCTCAGAGAGAGTATCTTCAAACAGTGAATCCACAAATGCTCATAACAAATCTACACAGAGACATTATTTTCAGTCCTCTCCCAGAGACTCACATTAATTTACATGAGTTTCTGGAGCTGAATTCTACAAGGACATATTCAATGCATTATTCATAAATAACTCTGACGTCTGCTGAAGGAATCTGTGTTTCTCTCACATAGCATCATATAGATTAGTGTAAATGACTTCTCTGATACCAACTCCCCTTGTGGGATGTACAGCAGAATAGCAAAACACTCTAACTTAAGCACTTATAACTATATCCAGAGATGAGCTACCACAATATATGTTTTTCTGACTCTGAGTCTAAAATACTCAGAAGTTTATTTTTAAAACTTTTTTCACTGTAAGACCAGTACAAATATAGTCTTATATATATATACACAACCACACATATACATATCTACATATACAAATGTACTTTAAAGGTTCTAAAATACTTTTCAAGTTGTCATAAATTTCTATAATCCAATGCCAATTCTCACCTTGCCCGAAAAGAATGAAAACATAAAATAAAAGTGAACCCCCCTTTTTTTTCCAATGTAACAGTGAAAATTATGCAACAAAACTCTCATAACCAAAACTGAGTGTTTTTCCCAGTATAAACTGGTTTATGTGGTTGCTTCACTAGTTATTCAAATCTACATTTATCTGAATTTGTTGCAACAGAACTGAAATCTTGCTTTTTAAAATATAACATTTATCTGATTAGACAGTTTGGATTTCTTTTACACTACAGGCAGTTATTCTGAGTCTCCATATTAATTTCCCCAGTGGTTGGATAATTGGTTAAAATAATTTCTCCCTAAAATATAACCATAAACTCACCATTTTTGATTCTAATTAAAATGTGAGCAATTTACTTTTCCCTAATTTATTCTGTCTGAAAAAAAAAAGTTAACATCTGATAAAACATTAATTTACTTCACTGTTGTATTCCTCCCAGACTTTTTAATCAAAAAGTGACTTGCTCTGTAACAAGTCAGCAGATGGAGGAAAATAAATCCTTAGAGAATGTTTTTCTCTAAGATAGTCTGGGGCAAGAAAATCTCAAGAGGAAACATGTACTTGCAGATTTATATGTGCAAATTCTATGTTTATTAACTTACACTTACTGCAAGGGTCCTCAGTGTTTTAACAGGATGTGAGTCAAACTCTTTAGGAAGTGTAATGAAATGTCTAGGTATGGTATGGCTGCCTAAGAGTAAGATGATGCCAACAAGTTACAACACTGCATTTTTAAAGACATGAGTTTATGTATCACCTCTTCTACATTAAATCAGTGTTTTCTTGACATTCTTTACTAAGAATAAGACTGTATTTTTTCAAGCATTTTTTTACAAACAATGGTTAGCATTTGCTACACTTTCTGTGCCCTAGAAGTGTAAACCAAGGCAGTTTCTGTGGACTATAAAGTATGTTTCAATCTAATTTCCTGTGGAAATTTTGGTCTGCCATGTAGTCACATTAATCATTTTGAAATGAAGTATTTTTCTCCGACCTCTAGCATATATTCAAACGTGAGATGGTATATTTCATCAAAATGTGGCCATTATGTGCTACTTTTTGTAATAAACAGAAAATCAGTTTTATGTTGAAGCCAAAAGGATTTTTTGTTAGTCTCAAAAAGGCATCTGTTTCAATTGCTTTTTTCCCAGTCTCTGGAAATAATTATTCTAATTGGGATTCATTGTGAAAGGAAAATTAAACCAGTTTTGCATAAGAATTAGAATTTAAGTCTTTGGATAATATTAATTTGCAGAGGATAAACAGAGATTGAATGCTAGTAAGGGAAATGTCCCAAGCACTTCACAATGATGAGATATTTTAAAAGGTGAAAGACTACTTGAACCATGGTTAAGAATCTATTTGACAACAGGTTAAACAAACAGCTGTCAAAGCTGGTCTAACTAAGCAACAACCTATATCAGAAAATAGAAAACAGTTTAATTCTGTTGCTATGCATCTAGAATTTTCACTATCAGACTGATAAATTTCTACTTGCGCTTGGCATTAAGAAGATTCAAGTAATTTAGGAGATTCTGGGAAGGAAAGGAAGTAGGTTTTTACAATTTCTTTGAACCATGACAATCTAGTAAAGCACTAAATCTTTTGCTTCACTTGAAACACAGTGAGTCTAATTGATTCCCATGTTAGAAATACACCAAAGTGTTTTGCTGTATTGACACTCAGTTGCATAAGAGGTAATTAAATATTTAGATAAGGGTTCTCAAGTATATAGCAAGCGAGAAAATATATTTACCTTTAGCAAAATTAGCATCCCTATAGATGTACGTGTATAAGTACTGCAATGTTGTTCGCAATACAGTGCAATGCTATGTAAAAAACACCTGAGCTCATTCTTTCACAGAAGCTTAGTTTAAGTTTGTTGACAGGCAAACAGGAAACCTTTGGAGGAACACTGGAGTGTCATGTGTAATATCCAGATATTTTCTATTATCTAAACTGAACTGCTGAATTTAGTAATGTTCCTATGCTTTAGCAACTGTTTGGCAATAAGCAACTCTTCTGGGTTGTACTTATCACTTGAACAGCTAATTCGGGGAAGTGTAAAGAAATGGGAGAGTTTTAAGCAAGCACATATTTCCTTTATTATTAATATGTTAATAGTTAAGTCATGGAGATGTCCTAATGGGAAAGGCTATGTAAAGCTACCTCAAAATATAGTTGGTATACTTACCAAGATCTCTGACTAGTAAAACTATATGACTGAGCCAAAGATAATTACTCACCAGCAATTTATGACATGATCTGTTACTACTAAGCAATCTAATCTGATCCTGGGACAGAACTGGGTTATTTTATTATTTTTATTCAGAGGAAACAGACTTTCCAAAGAGTCTTGAGGAATATATTATATTCTTCAAAGGAGAAGAATAAATTAAAAAGAAAAGCTATCTAAAAAACCGTTAAAATTAAAGTTATCAAGTAGCCTAATTTCCTGGTTTTTTTGTTGGTTTTTTTTCTTCCTCCCTGCCCCTGCCCGCCCCCCCAAGACGATATCATAATTATGCTACTCCAGGTTTGAAAGGTTCTAAAAAGAAACAAATTTTACTTATTCATCCTGATTATTGCCATATTTCAATAAAAATACTCCTAAAAGCTAGGCTGTACTTTAGACCAATAAAATTTTATCAGACTTCTTAAATAATCATTTTTTAAATTAAAAGGCTATAAATAAAAAGCTTTTTGGCTTACTTTTGGCTGTGTCAACCTAATTTCACTTAAGCAGCACAAATCAAGGTATGATTAGCTGTTCAAAGAAAATTATTCACACAAAAATAAATCTTGTTGCTGAGTACAGCAGCCTTTGACATCAATAATGATAACTGAAGAGGCAAATTCCATTGAGACAGCTCTAGCTCTGCTGTCACTGAGGCATTCGGAAAAAAAAAAAAACAACAAAAAAACAAACCATAAAAGTGTAGAGCTCAATGCTTAGTATGTATTTCAAGGTCACTCATTCAAACCTAAATGAGAAAAAGTTACCATTTTTGATAGCTGATCTATCATATAGAGTAAGTCTTAATGTAGTGACTAGTACCAAGTGTTCCTTTGGGAACATGCATCATGCCAGCTAGCAATTTGATTAGCAGTAAAGGGAAAACATCACAAGAGTAAATGGAAGTGGAGAATACACCAGTGTTTTTATGCATCCTACTCAGGGAAACTATATCATAAATTCTCAGAATTTGGAGAAATCAGCTATAAATATGTTAACAGCAAAGTTATTGAAACTACTTTACATGAATTTTAAGTTGGAACCAAAGCATCAATCATCTCTACTAACTTCAGTGGATGCTGCAAGAGCGTTTACCAGGACAGGGATTTGCCACAGGGTAGCTGAAAGTTTAATATAGAAAAACATCCAGTGGAGCAAAAGAAACCATTAACACCCCCTGCCCTGCAAAAGATCCTATATTTAATGGAGAGAATCAATCCGTGATTCACTAAGATGAACTTAACTGATGGGTCAGAGGTATGGAGCTGGTGGGGACTAAAAAAAACCAATAACAAATCCAGAAATAGAGAGTTGTTAAGGAATTAGGAAAGGAGAAAGACAGCCAAATAAAGAAAATGTTTGCAAAAGTATTCAGGGAATATTCAATTGAAAAGAGGGCCTGAAAGCTTGAATTTAATAGAGGAAAATACAAGAAAATTTGAGATCACCATTATAAGGTATGTATTAATTCAAAAGACATGGCTGAATTTACCAAGCAAAGAACACTGAGCTAGTAATAATAAATTCTTATGTAAAGAAAATTATAATTGAGAAAACACTACAAATAAAGTTTTAAAAACAACTTGCCTGAAAACCGAGGAGTTTTTCACTAGGCTTAATATGCCTCTGAAATTCACATTCCACTGGTTGTATTACTTTGATGCCATCTTCATAAAAAACATAAAACATGTTCCCAATTCCCAGACCTTAGAGACAAAAACACATTGAAATGTATAAAATTAAATAATGACAAAAAAGAAAGTCCTTGTCTTGAACTAAAAACCTACTCACAGTTCGATATGAGATCAGTTTGTTAATGTGTATAATGGTAATACAGCTATACCTATGGGATCTTTTGTTGTAAACTGAAACAAAACTGTTACATTACTCTGAATTTCACATAGTTTTCTCCATTGGCAATGTCTTTATGAATGCAGATCTAGAAATACACAGTTTGACAGCTGCAGCAATAGAAGTGATCTTGTGAAATCATCTACACTGAAACCAAATTAACACAAATTCTCTGTGTATACTTTTTTTTTCTTTTGCTTAGGGATGGGGGACTTAATATGGTTTCTGCATAACATTGAAAGAGAAGACCTGAGTCTTTGTTATAAACCATTACTTGATATTTCAGTCAGAAAAGGAAATATTCCCTCTTTTATTTTATTAGAAAGACAGAATTGTGCAGATGATTCCAGTGTTGAAGGGCCATAGGTGTTTACAGAACTGTTCAATCCTTCCTGCACAGTGTTGCTGAAAGGCATGATGCTAATGTTTGTGGAGAAGGTGGGAACCAGATCTGTACCATAAAGTCTCAAATAACTGTGATCATGGTCATGATCACAGAAAAGGACAGCCTCATTAGTTTTCTGTGTGCCAACTAAGACAACAGTTGTTGATTTGCTATGTGGATGCTATAATGGATGATCAGTTCATATTCATAAAATTCTTTAAGAAAATCATAGTTCTCATAAAATCATAACTATGACTAAAATCAACTAAACTGTTGGCTACAATGGTAAAAATGTGCACATATCCAGGGCACAGGACCTCAGCTTTCACTTGACATAACAATATTTGGTAAAGAAACACAGAGGAGTGAAACCCATGAAAAAGAAATTTGAATCTGAAATTCTGCTATATTCTAAATTCTGAGGGAAAACCAATGTTAATAGAGAGAGAACGGGTCCTAATACAGAACAAAATGATGAGAAAATCAAGAGGGGGTTGGGGGAATGCATGTTTGTCTACGTATGTATGTGTATATATATTCATACATTCATACATATTTATGACACATACATAAAAGTTTCCAGTCCCCCTTAGGAATCACATAGCTAATACAGTTGTGTAAAGGTTGAAACACATAGAAGGTTGTCAGGCTATGCCCAGAACAAACACGTTCAATTATCTTTTAGAATTATTGTGGAATTGTTTCCCATTTCTGGCCAAATTTTCCCAGAAAGAAAGGAGAGGTAGTCTCCAAGCGGGATTTTCCTCACTTTATATCAAATCTATCAATAGGCTAGCAAATGGGAGAGAAATTTGTCTGCGCTGCATTTGGTGTAACATAGAAGCAGCCTTAGGCTCATGGAAAACTCCCCAGTCATGTCTGTGCAGAGCACAGGGTGTAACTCAGGGCAATATGCCCACTCTGGCCAGCGGGCACTTCTGTATGCCTTGGCAGATGAGCCACACAGCCTATGTAAGACAGCATGTTAAGGTCTCTCTTAAGAGAATACCTAACATCATATCATGTAAGAGCAGCTGAAATTTGCTGGTAAGCCTGACGGATGTCAGGCTGCCTTTACCGGTGATCACAGTGCAGAGATCTACACCTGTGCAACTGGCATATCGTGCCTTGGGGATGGATATGTGACAAAACTGGATTTTCCCTTCTCCCTCCTCTCATTGGCTGAAGTATATTATAGTTATTAGCAGGATAAGCAATATCAGAATGTGAGGAAGTAGCTCAGATGACAGCCTCAGGTGACCCAGACATTTGATAATCAGGCTCCTGATAAACAGCCCAAAGTTTTAAGGCTTTATTTCCAAAGTCTGGATAATAATGTTAACCAAACTGTTGTACAAAAACAGTGAAGGACATACAGTATGAAATTTCCTTCTTCCATTTCAATACAAAGTTAAGGAAGTCAGTTCATATAACAAACCTCTACCTCTGGATCAAATTAGTTAATTTCCCTTTCCAACTTATTATGACCCAAACCCCTTCACTTGAGTGAGTGGCTACAGATACCTGTACAAATACCTAATCTGCATAAATATCTAATCACTTCAGCAGGCCACTTTTTCAGAACCACAGGAGCTATTCCTTTGAAGCCCTAATTTTGCAACCCTCCCCCCACTAAATACAATCTTGCATATTTTTAATGCAGTGCTAGAAGCAATAGATAAATAGATTTGCTTTATTTAGACTAAATTGATGCTTAAAACTGGCTAACACCTATTTTTTTAAAAAAATGGTGGTGGTTGGGTTTTTTTTTGCATATATGTGAATAGATTTATAATTATTTATATATTTTATTGTTACTGTAATACACATGTACCTTTAAAATCCTTCCAGATTTCCTGAAGCAAGTGGTTGTGATAAGGATTTTGTGCACTTGATATAGAAATATCTCTAGGCACTAAGGCTTATGTATGGTTTCATGATCTTGATTGTCCTACTTATCACCCATACCTCCCTTCCTATCTGTTAATATTTTAATAACAAAAAATGGAAGAATATGCATGGCCCGGAGAAGTTATTGGTGATGTTTACTGGCATCTTCAGGGTATTGCTCTCTTGTAAAATATTTCCAGCGTTGTAATTAGTAACAGTATTTGTTGGAAACACAAGGATTGGCCAATAAGAAATGCAGGAGAGATTGAAAATATCTGCTCTAGGAGACACAAAATCTTCTACTATAAATTGCTTTTTGATTAGTTTCACGTTAGTCACAGAGAAATTTGAATGAAATTTGAATGTCTTTACCATAAGCACTCTGGTAAGCTATTATTTTTAATTGATCTTTTTTGTCACATGATTTAAATTTTCCTAGGTGCATTCTAATGATAGCAAGAAACTGACTTGAAAAGACAATAATTTAAAAAATCAAGGGGATATTTATCACATTTTCAGTTTTGAGATAAACCATACTTAATACTTTCCCAACAAGAAGTGAGAACAGCATACTTTTGAGAATTTGGTACAATCTTGTTCCATATCAGTTTAATCATTAACAGTGGAATTGTAAGAAATTCTAAACACATAATTTGTACCCTGAAAGGCAAATAGAGCAGGATGATCACAGCTGAGATCCACTACAATTACAGAAATGATTGTTTGTACCAGCTGAGCAACTGGTAAAACAGGAATAATAAAAAAAAAACCAAACTAGTCCATATTTACAAATACATTGGGAATGCCAAAGTTTACTATCTACAGACAAATGAAATATCATATTTTTAAATCTTTAAATTAATTAAAAAAAAAAAGTTTACAGACATACCATTTCTAGCCTGAATTCACAGCAAAACCTAATCCACTTATTATCTTGTATTATCAGTCTTCCAATGGAAATAATTGAAACAATTCTTAATCCTGAAATATATTAATTCCTAAATTGCAACATCAGATGAAGAATGCTACTTAGAGCAACAGAATGGGAACTCATGACAACTCTTCATTTATGGTATTTTTCTGGAATATGAGGATAATTTTTGAGATTATGTCATATATATGAAAATTAAAACCTATCTTTTGCTTGTAAAATGAAATTTCCATTATTTTTATGTTACATCTGATTGTTTATATTTAAACAATATTTATATTTATATTTATATTTATATTTATCCTTCAGTTCATCACAAACATCCATTCCCTGCCCCAATATTTATTTACAAACCTTTCTGAGTATAAGAATAAAATGCTTGGTTTCATTAAACAACAAGTATCTCAATATTAAACTGATTAAAATTATAATTTTGTCAAATAAAAGAGATTCATTTAAGAAAATCAATCTCAACAGCATATAGGCTGACTGGTTGGATATTCTATCATGCCAACAATCGAAATTTAAAGATCTACATGTTAAATCTGAGTTTTTGTTCTATATCTTTGAACAATTCTCTGAAAATCGTGAACAACTTATTTCCTTCTCTCTCCTAAAAAGGAAAAGCATTTTACAAAAGTATGAGCATTTATAGGATTCATTTCCACTTTAATTTTTTTTTAAGTCAAATTCCTCAGTGTTGCAAGGGGGTAGGTAATTACTGTAACTGTAGAGTATGAACAAACATAGATACAAACACGCTCAAAAGAAACAACAGATGAACATTTCATCATACTACTGAAAATACGAACAAAAGTAATCTCCATTAGTACCTTGCTCTCGCCATAATATGTTCGCAACTGCAGCGTGTAAGAGAAAGAAAGAACAGAAAATGCAAATGAACAAGGGAAAACAAGAAGTGATACATCAATTCTGAAATAATTATGATGCTTTAACCTCTGAGTCACTAAAATACTCCTACAGGCAAACCAATGGAAACAGTAAATTAACAATAGTTCTCTGCGTCATGTGACAAAATTGTGATTAGCCATAGTAGTTACTGGGAACAGACTAAAGCCCATCATTCCCACTAAATCCCTCCAGCCTAACTCCATTAGCCACTATCAACAGCGTGTTTTATAATCCATTACAAAAAGCAAGTGCAGTTTTCATGCACATAAATTATGCATATTAATGACAGACGATGCAATTTTCATGATTTTGTTTAAACCCTGGACTTCGAAGAGGTTGATTTCAGAACATACAGTTATGAGAGAGATAAGCAAAATTAAAATATACACAAGATATTTTTCTATATGGCTGTAGGGCAACCATGCTATCAAAATTGTCATGTTGTATAATGTTCACCATTCTCTTTGGAAGACCAAGACTGGAAGTATAAGATAGCATGGTAACCAAATAAATGTTTACATTTAGTTTTTTCCCTGAAAACATAAATTGTATTTGGCCATCTTGTTTATAATTGGATATTAGACTTTCAGACCAATTAAATTATATTCTCCTAATATTACTCTTTCTGTTTGTGGAGGAAAAATAAAAGAAAGCAAATATAGTCTTGCAAATTTTATGTATTTATGACTCAGAATGCAACAGATTCAAATTTTTAAAACATCATCACTGAAAAGCAATGCATACTGTAAAGTAATGAACTGAAGAAATTTTAAAAAACCCAAACACCTAAAAGGAAAGGAATACAACACAGAAAACACATATGGTACACATACACATAATGAAATTGGGAGGTTCATTGAAACACAGTGTTACAAAAGCTAAAAACATTAGTATGCTTTAAAAAAAAAGTTTGGAAAAAGCAATGAAAGGCATTGTTGGTACACAGAAGTTCCTCAGTTGCTGATAGCTGAAGGTTGGGAGTGAAAACAGGAACTATCACTCCAGAAAAGGCCTGGATATTAAGATTTTCCCAATCATCATTTGTACTTCAGCAGAAAGGAGAAGGAAAAAACAGCCCTAGGATATGATGCAGGTCTTTGGGTCTGGTACGGCAGCCAGTTTTGGATTCACCCTGCTATCTGTGCGTCTAGCCTGAACTTCACAGTTTTGTCTTTGAGGGTGTCCAAAAGATTTTTAAGGACATGCTAAACAACATGCTCTACATCCACCCTGCCAGCCACCCTGTCAATCACCTCACTGCAGAAGGCTGTCAGGCTGACCTGGATTTTTTCCTCTGTAAATCCTTGATGACTGCTCCTAAACACCTTCTAGTTCTGGGAATGGTTTCCAGGGTGAAATGCTCCATCTCTATTCCAGAAATCAATGCGAGGCTGATGCACCTATCATGTCCTGGATTCTCCATCCTGCCTTTGAAAACTGACACTGGCTTTCTTACAGTCTGCAGGAGCCTCCTTGATCACCATGATCCTTCCATAGATTGTCAAAAATTGCTTCACAATGCCATGGGCCAGTTTGCCCACTGCTCGCGGGTGCATGCTATCCAGACCCTTTCACCTATGAAAGTCCACTTTGTTTAAATAGTCTCAATCAGATCCTATACACCATGGATAAAGAAAGCTTCTTGCCAGAGGATGACTTCCTTCCTAAACTTACCCACTGGTGTCATGTTCCTAGGAACGACTTTGTCAGGAAAGACTGATGTGAGGAAACCTTCAGTATAACTTGCCCCCTTCCATATCGTTTGCCACCAGGTCCCCATCCCACTCAGTAGGCCCACATTCACCCTTAACCCTCTTATTCTTGCTGATGTCTCTGTACAAGCCCATCTGATGGGCCCTTTATGTCATTCACCAGACTCAGCTCCAAATGTGTTCTGGAACTCTTACATTTATCCCTACATGCCCAGACAGTGGCTCCAGGTGCAGACCACAATTCTGTATTTGCCTGTGTTATCTTACACAGTCTTTCTTATGTAATAAAGCAAATTAATTTCCCCAGGGCAATCTGAGGGATTTCCTTTAAAATTACTTTTCTCTTCACATTGTGAGGAAATAAGCATGTAATACATGGCACTTCAGGTCCCATAAATTCAGTCATAATGTTCTACAGTTTATCAGTGTTTTTCTAGGGATGACATAGGAAATAAAATAAAAAGTAATTACAATTACACAACTGTGTGGAACTGCACAGGTTCAAACAAAATGATTTAAGATGCTAAGTACAGAACTCATTAATTTGTGTTAATGCAAAATGATATGCATGATTCTGAGCTTTGCTCAAGAAAATGGGCAGGATAATAAAAGTGCTTTAAAAGCCTCACATATTAATTTTAAAATTAGAAAATCAACAAGAAGAAAACTGAGATATAATTTAAGGATGCAATAGAATATCATAACAACAGCCACCATCTCACCTAAAAGATCAAGAACCCTCAGTTATTCTTTTAATCAGACCTATAATTTCTGTTCAGGAAAGATGTCAAGTCTTGAGTATATAGAGTTAAATGCTGGAACAAGTACAGGATGTATAGATCTAAAGTATGCTAAGGAACATATTGTTTGCCTTCCTTTTTGGTTAAGCAAAAATTAACATTCTCAGCCACACTTTATACTAAATTCTCAAACATTTGTAAACTTTACAATGCAAAAATCCAGAATTGTTGATAGATCTTAGCAAAATGTTCTGGTTTCAAGACAGAATACCATCTTCTCTTTTGCCCTGATTCCATAGAGTTATTAAACAGTATTAGGAGGTGTACTGGGAGCCCTGCAGAAGGCATTGTATTGCACGAGTTTGTGACCTTGAGCAGGCTATGTCTGCTACATGGGGCCTTGTCACAGGGAAGCCTGCATGTCACATGGGTGCCTGCTGCAAGGGCAGGCGCTGGAACGCCCATAAAAACCTGTGCTGCACACTCAGGGGTCTTATGACAATTATAACATTGCAACCTGCCGGAAGATATACGGCTTTCTTTGTTACATCAGATAAAACCACCACAGCATAGGAGGGAGGGGGAACCTCTCCATGGACAGGGTCTGCCAGCTTGCTGTGGGGAAATCCATCCGCAATTAATCCCATGCTGCATCAATCTGCCATGCCCAGCATGTGAAGGGTTGCAAGATTTACTATCTATATTCTTCTTTTTATTATATCTTATTAAAGCAGCTATTTTATTACACTATTTGCTGTCGGGCCTTTTATATTCTCATCGAAAGAAGTCTGCATTGTTCCTCCTTCTCCCTCGTCCCCCAGCAATGCAAAACGAGGGAAAATCCAACTTTTCTTGAAAGAGATTTTCTTTCTTTTTTTTTTTTTAAGCATACCTATAGCTCCATAAAAATCATTCCTCAAGGTCTTTACACAGTTATTCTACGGTTTTCTGTACAGCCCCAGCCTTTGATTAGGAGCAGCTAACATAACGTCTGAATGCCTGCTCTTCATCTTTGTTATACATTGTGTTGGCAGAATGGTAATAGGTTGCACATATTTCACTAAACTCTATCCCTAGTAATTCATGAGATTTTGCCACAGACTAATAGAAGTGTAAATTCTTATCCACTTTGGATGGAAAAAAACAGCTGCAAAAATCCATGGTATTTCTAGCACTAAATGAATGAGGGTACTGCAATATCACTTTCCAAATAAATTCTGTATCCTTCTCTTTCTTATTGCATTGGAAATAAATGTCATTACATCCACTTTTCTGTCTCAATAGCTGCTTTCAAAGATTTCAGCTATGTCAACTACTGTTCCTCCTCCCTACTTTTCTTTTCTTGAAACATGTAATGCATTGTGTGTGTGTGTGTATGCAAACTTGACATAGAGTGAGTTTGAAGACTAAATGTAGCTCTTCCACTTCCTTTTGGCATTATAATTAGGTGTTCAAATTTTCAGTAATCAGCATACAATACTATATATCCAGACATACTCAAACTAAATGGATATAAATTAAAACCTTAATACCTGAAAAACTTTTTGATTTTCTGCACTAAGAGAAAAACGCAGTTTAAGATGGCTTTAAAAATAGGCTAAACCAGTAAAAAGATATTTGCTGCATTATATAACATGCGAAATAAAAAAATGTGCGGGAAAAACGCAAATAATGTTTGTTCATGAATATAGAACCAATATTGTTAATTCCAAGTTTCATCTCATCAAAACACAGGTTTTACGTTCAAGATTTTGTAATTATTTTATCCAACTTTCTATCAGAAATTAACAGCGGATTAAAAAAAATCAATAGTTTCATGTCAGCTGATTGTTCTAAGCTTTGCATCATCAGATAGGAAGCCACTGCTCCTTTCAAGGTCTTCAATTCCATGATGGCAAGAGGTCACAAGTAGATGTAATAGAAAATAGGAATAATGAGGAAAATGCAATAAAGTCGTATGAAAAACTGTGTAGTTCAACATTATTTTTCAGAATTGTCCTATCATAATCTCCTGTACTTTCAATTGCATTAAAAAAGTAATTTCAAGATTGTAATTTTCCTCCTTACTTCACAACAAGTTGTTTCCTTACTTCACTCATAGCCAACGCCGTTGTCAACTGTTTTGATTAATCTTAACCACAGGAAAAAGACAGTGTATATGTTGCTCTCTTCTCTCTCATCTCTAATGTACAAACACCTGCCCTTATGTTACAAGGTAAATCTATTACATAATTACTTCCTTTTTGCTGAACCATGTAAATTTTTACTTATTAGTTGTATATTAAAAATAATTGTGTTAAAAGTGAAGATAAGGTTGATATGAATTACTTTTTGCTCAGATTCCTCAATCAAACAGAATGAAAAATGTTATGCATATACCTGCTTTTAATTTCATACTTTTTCTATAAGTAATTCAGATTTGGTTGGTTTATATACAAATGCAAATATATAAAACCTAATTTGTGAAGACAATATTTTTTTTCAAGTTATCTATTGCTTGCTTCAAGTATTTTTAAAATAACTGTCATTACAAATTCTATCCAAATTCCAGTCTGTTCTTATGTGACATGCACTTCAGTTTCATTTTAGGTTAATACAATAACCGAAAATCTGCTTGATGTATATTAGACTATTATTTATCAGTTAAAAGTCAACAGTTGACACTTTAATTTTGTTCAAATATGAACGTTACCTTATTTTTCTAAGTTTTGTATAACTCTTTTTAATGAATCACACATAAGTCCTTTCCCATAGCACATTAATTCAATTCAATGTACACTAGCAGAAAGAAAAAATGGTTCATGAGCTGAATTACTTGGAAGTTTGAAATAAGGTCTTTGACTACAACGCTGTCAACAAGTATAAACTTGTTTAACTCTACCATAAAATAAAGTGCCAGCATAAATTATCTCTGAGGAAATTAGGTAAATAGGTACCATTCAGTATCAGACATGACAGGAAGATTCTATTAAAATTGCATAAAGCCTTTCAGAGAGAATTTAGGCCATAAATCACAGTCAAAAGGCTTTTAGTCTTATTCCCAGTTCTAGACAGTGGAGATGCCTTGTTGCTTATGATGGCCATAAACCTATCAAGTCAGTAGCATTCAGATCACGTAATCTTGTTAGGTGATAAGACTATGACATTACCTAAAAAGGGCATACTTAGAAATAGAGCTAATTAATGGCATGGAACAGTTATATATATATTTTTTAAATTTACTCCTGAGATACAGTGCATGAGGTAGAGAACTTTTCTGCTTTTTGTGACTAAATGAAAGAAACCGTAGGATAAATTACTTTGCAGTATATGATGATGTCATAGTGGATGAATTCAGTAACACACGAGCCCATGGTTGAGAACCAGAATAAAAGCAACCAAATATTAAATGTTCATCAAGTACTTTCCAATTGGTCTTGGAAATGCCTTAATAGCTTTACTTGATAACCCTCTATCATGACAGTTGTCTCCCCAAGGTGCGTACATATGTCTCAAAAAAATTTAGGGAAACACCTAAGAAGACATATTAATCAATCACGAACTGAACTGCCCTTTGTAACTCAATTTATTGGAAATAGTTAGGAGAAATTAAAATATTTAAAAAAAAACAAACAACAAGCCCACAGAACTATTTCACTTCAAAGGGATCAGCATGAGTTTTTATGATCTATGGCTCTAGTATAGTAGAATTATTCTAAATTGAAACAGAAAAGAAATGAAAGCACAACCAAAGTACCTGACAAAGTTATCAAGAAACAAACCAAAAAAAAAAGGATTTTTAAAGTTACTTTACTTCAAAATATTTTACTAGTAGCTAAGAAAGAAAAATTAAGTACTTCAAAATTACCCCTGGAAACATTCACTTGTCTTTGGTGATGACTACTTTTTATTTTCCTGTTTTCTACACTGCCAGATTTTCTCCTTTAGGAAAAAAAAATCTATATTCAGTGTAATCTGATATTCCATATGTGCATAAAATTACAGTACCATATTCTATTCCATTATTTATATTAAATATTCCACTATTAGTTTAAGTCTTCCTTGTTATCTTTTTTCTAAGTTAACCAAATGGTTTTCTTGGTATATTTCGCTATGTATTATACTCAATATTCAGGTACTGTTACTTTGATTAAACATTGAAATTTGGACCAATTCCATTGGTTCTACTACTATTTCAATGGAATCTAACTAAATAAAAAAATTCCACAGATGGAAGTTGCATTTCCTTCCTCTTCTCTTTGGAATTACTAGTCTACTATGTATAAACAAAAAGGGCAGTATCATGTTGCCCACTTCACCTTTATCATAAATATATTGTCAAGATACACTGCCAAATTATATTTGTCCTATTCTTAAATTCTTCGGCTTCCAAACAGAGTTTCAACAACAGCAAGATGTTGCTTTGCCCTATGGCTTCTAGGAGTTGGGCTGATCCAATCTGTTTGTGATCATCAAACGTAGTCATCAACAGAAATCTACAGTGGAGTTGTCCATTTGTGTGCTCATGCTTTAAATTATGGTAAATCCAGTAGTATGGAGGAGAAAGTTATCCATTAATAAAAAATTTGAGAGCCCCTTAAAATGTACGCACACTTACTGCAAGCTAGAAAATGAAAAGCCATCTTTTATCAGTTGCTGCAGGGACACTGGGCGCTAGATTATAGAACCTGTTTACAAAAGGAGAGCAATTGTGGTCCTTAAGAAAAGAAGGAGTCTTAGTTACAATGAAATCCCATTTTTCTGCTAGCAGAAGTTGTTCCAGCACTCTGACATTCCTTTATAGCATTGCAGCAGCAAAAAACCCTGGAAATCAGCACAGATAGCTGCTAAAGGTAGGAGAAAAGCATTGTCACATCAGAGCTATTCAAGGTTTAAATTGTGCTGCTATGAACCAGTTTGGGTTTTTTAATATTCTGTTGACAATATTCTTCTATAAATATTTTTGTCCTGCATTTGTACAGGAGCAGGATAATAACTGAAACCAGAGCCTGATTGAATATCTGCTACCTTACAAAGGACTAAAAAGGAGGGTAAATGACATGTAGCCAAGAAAAATATTTAAAATATCCAGGTCCAAATGCAGTGCATAGAACACTTGCTGAAAGTTGTTTCAAATGTTTTGTCTGGTACTATCAGTTTTAAATACATTTGAGAATATGTCCTAAATTTTAAGAGTGCCATAAAGTACCACTATATCTGCTGCTATAGTTAGACTGACAAAAAATTATATGACCCAGAC
>WBMY01008759.1:60279-75923 GCA_013397315.1 Donacobius atricapilla
AAAAAAGACAAGACTTGCATAGAATTAAATTCAGCAAGAAATCAAAAAACAAGAATACAATTATAAGTCAGTTAATATGTTGTAACAGAGACCAGGTCTTCAGAGCCAAACCTGATTAATTTTTTTATGTAAAGAAGAGATTGGTAATGTAAAAATTCATATATCTGTAACCCATAATTTTGCTAAACATCTGATTCGTTAACACAGAATACTCTGATTAAATATGAATTATTTAATAATGGAAAAAATATGTGTTAATTGAATTAAAAACTGCCAAAATAATGAATCTGGAAATGTAGTTAAATCATCAGTAAAAGATGAAGAAGAAAGTTCCATAGCATGCAGCAGGTAGTAGTGAATCATGTCTTAACCACTTTTATCAGTGATCTGTACACAAATACAAAATTATTTCCTAAGTCTGTGAATTATCTGTAATGATGAAAAACAGCTTTAATAAATTGTTTGAATTACTTTCTCAAGTTCATCTCTACAATAAACTAAATTTTGTTTTATCCAAATGGAAATATAAATGTCTTGGAAAACAAAGAACAAACCATGCCTAACAGAGACAGGTGAGAAGGAACAGGATTTGGAAAGTGAACATATAGGAGATAAACATATAAACAAACTTTCACTGCTGGTATTAGTGGAAAATAGGGACAAAGGACTGGTGGATATGGAAGAAAAAAAATACCAAATATATATTTCTCTTTCCAGAACATTAAAGAAACAAATAATACATTTGCTTCTGCCAAGAGCAGTTCTCATTTCTCATTTTTAAAAAAACAAATTGTACCAAAATAATTAGAATTCTCAAGACATAAAGACTGAGTACTATGGTAACTGTCTTATTATGAGAAAGATATATTGTGTGTGTGAGAATTTGCAATCGATATTCATATAGTCATAGGAAAAGAATTCTTAAGAGGTCAATTTATTGGAGGGGGAAAAAAGAGACTCAAAGGAGGCAACTGACGGAAACACTGACTTCAAAAATGAAACTACGCATTATTCTGCATTAGTGAAGTTGATTAATAAAGCAAGATACCAAGAGAAATTAGGGCTTTTTTGACTCTTCATGTCTAACTCAGGTATATGCATCTCTGTAAGGACACACTTCAGGCAAACAAAGCATTAGATCTGTATTCAGGCAGAACAGAATGCAATTTAGTGTCTTGTGAAATGTAGAAGATATAACAGAGTTAGATAAAACTTAAATCTATGACTCCATGCAATGCCTGCTCTGAAAAACAGAAATACATTGGAATGAAAATAAAACCAGATTTTAAACTGCTATTTGTATTTACAAATGCGATTACACTGAAGAGTCCCTCCAATACAGCTGAGCTGTCTCAGGTATTATTAGAGGATCATGACAGCAGGGGAGACTCTTGTGTCTTCAAAGAGATTTAGACCAGGTCATTAATCCCCAGAATGTTTTTACCAGTCACCACAGGGGTTATTCAGCTATCAACCAGACCAGCTATCTCATTCTCAATGGCTTTAACTGCAGGCTTGAGGGAAAATGGAATTCACAGCAAAAAGAGAATTTGCAGTCTCTAGAGAATCAAAACAGCACAGCTCTCACATTCAGAAGTATTTTAGATGCTACTGCTATTACCAACATCAGAGGAATTAGACGGGATCTGATAATAGAGAGCAATAGATATTTATCACGAATACTTATAAGAGACATTTATATAAGAGATATTTATATAGGTGATATAAACTAAAACTTTCCTAAAACTATAACTTCACAATTCTAGCAAAAAGGATCCATGTGCTGGAACATAGTTGTTAAATAAATAAATAAAATTTCAGCTACAGAAGGAGTTAATGAGTAAAAGGCACAGCTAAAGTATATTAAAAAACATAATTTCATTTCTCCTACCTAAGACAATGTTAAAATAAAATCATGTGTTTGGAAGTCTTATTTTTAGTGCACTTTGAAAAAGGTTGATGTGCTAAGAGGAGGTCAAACTATCCTTGAGACTATCATCCACTATTCAAAATTTCACCTATGTGAGACAGAACAATGCTTCCCTGTTCAGTGCTTGCATTTACTGAACAGATCTGGATAACAAAGAATTTTCAGAGTATTTTCCAATCACTTCCATCCACATTATCATCCTGATGATGAACCATATCATCAAAGTACAAACTTTATGTACAAAAGTACAAACAAATTTAGATTGTATGAAGTAACGTTAAAACCCTGAAGTCTTCCCATATACACAAACAATGGGTCAGATAAGTACAAAAAGTGAACACTGACTATTAAACTTTGTAGGAAATAAAATACATGCACTGGTAATGGAATAATGTTCTGCATTTCTAATGATGCTTTTGAAATTATTGTCATGCTCAAGGCAGTGCAATTGTACTTTACATTTTAGAACTCAACTGTAAAGTTCTCACTAAAATCTCAATAGAAAATCAACTCAGTGTTCAGGAATGCTTTTATTTTGCTTTTTTATCTTATGTGACATCACAAAGGAGAAAAGCCCACACAAACGGCGAAGCTATTGAGAATTTGATCTTATTTTATTCAAAACACAATCCTTAAGATTTCCAAAAGCAAGCCCTCTAATAAGGAACCAAAAAAAACCCAAAAAAAAGTGTGTCAGCTTTATTCTCTTAAAGGAGGATAAAAGCAAAATAATTCATAAAAATGTCATCAATGACAAAAATAGTTTATATCAGATCATATGGAATCACATTTACATTCACCAGAGACTATCTTTAGAACGTAACTTGTGACCTAATGAACAGGCTTGAAATAAAGGTAGCTGTAGCATTGTGCTTAATATGCGTGGGTAGGCTAAAAAAAAGCCCCAAATCGTATCCAAGTGGTTTTACCTAGGTGATTTTATTCCCTAATAATCCATAATTTAATGTATAAACAAGAGTTTTAGGGGAAATAAAAAAACAAGCAGAAAATAGTTAATAATGAGGCCCTTCTACTTCTAATATCAGTTCTCTAATGCTAGCATTTCCTTGCTGCAAATGATTTTTTTATAAAAAACAGCAGCAGCTTTTAAAACTGCATCTATAAAAATGTGTACCTGTTAAGGTAATTATTTGTTCATGTAGTTGTGACAATGATATTGACAGTCAGTGCTTTTTTTTTATTAGTTTGTACCCTAGTCTTCTTGCATGTACCAAAGTGGGATCCTGAGCAAATTGGAGTTTAACATGTAAAAATCTGCTACACCTAAATTTGAATGTCACCTAAATTTGAATGTTATAATTATGCATCTTTGGGTTTTATGAGTACTTACACATGGATCAGTTCTTGGGAAACCATTTTCAGACGCCGCGGAACATAATGGTAAAATGCTTCCCCTCAACATTACAACACAGAACTTGCAGGCTAAGTTCCTTTTATAGGAAGGAAGATGACTACATATTTTGGATAAATTGTCTTAGAAATAATTTGGTTTATATTCTGTCTTTCTTCATTTACATCTTTCATAACACCAGTGGTCATTCTAGCAACTTACTGCTAGTAGATATTACAGCATTTGTTACCAGCTGTGTTCGCTGTATGGCATGTGATTTTACAAATCTTGCTAAGGTGGCAGGTCTAAAATTATTACATCACATTACAAGTCCTGAAAAATGGGATCTGCATTGTTGTGGCTATCCATGCATATTCACTGCAGATTAGGTCTTCAGAAGATAAAATTACTTAACCTAAACACTTGCAAATTGGATGGTTGGCTACAAATATTTTGTTGTTAAGGCCAAACAAGTTTTAACCAAACATTTACAAACTAGAGTTCACCAGGGTCTTGAAATTTGGCAACATTCACAAAATTTTTCACACAATGCAAAAGGCAAATGGATGTGGCCAAGCTACTTCACCTTACCCGATTACCAGAAACTCTACATGATCAAACAAATTATTTATCCTCAGGTGTCTTCCCAGAAATGTCTGAGCACTAATTTTCATGACACTTAAAAAACCCCATGTTAAGGTTTTTGAAAAATTACAATCATAATTAGTGTTACTTGAAACAGCAAAATAAAGATATCAACATTTAGATTGTAAAATTTTCCTGCATGGAAGATTTCCTATGAAACATTTAAAGCATTGTAAACCTATATGTAACTGAACTCAATATCGTGTGGCTTAGAAGTGTCAGGCAGACTTGCATGCTACTAATTCTGTCTCTGGTATCCTGCCAAGTACTTGGCAGTGCAGAATAAGCTTTTAAATAAACAGAAATGTCTTTAGTTAATGCAACCACACTTAATAGTAAGATAACTGTCATTTTACTGGATGTATTTCTAATAAATATGTAGTATGCAATGAAGAAAAAACAAACAGTCAAAACCAACCAATCAAACAAAACAGAAAATGGGTGAAGTATAAACTCAGGAATGGATTTTTCTAAGCAAAGTGAGGTAAGAGGAAAAAAATACCAAGTTAGACAAATAATAGGGAAACAGGGTTTATAAATCCCACTACCATTTAACAGAAGATAAAGAATGCTGCTTGTTAGTAGTGATATTGATTTCTTTGGCACATTCAACTCCAAACACAGAAGTGAATGTGTTCATTGTTCCTGTGCATTCCAGGCACAAGACAGCATGAGCTGGCTGGAACTGATCTGGACCTGCTGGGCACTTCAGTAGATGAGATCAAGTCATATGGTCACTGTCACATAATGAGCTCCAATTTTGACTTTTGGTATATCTCAAAAACAGACAGGAAGAAAAGATCTTCCTCCCACACCCCCATCAACCACTGGATAACACACTAATATTTGCCATATACAGATATCCAGTTCCTTTTTCCCTTCACATTCCCCTCATATGCAACACATCTGTCATGAGGAATCTATCAAAAATTTATCAGCAATGTAAAAAATATGTTGGTTCACAGAATGAATCAGAGATTTCATTTTACTTCTAAATATACTGCAAATTGTGCACTCTGCCTCAGCGACTGTTGGATACCATTAATTGAACTTTATTTTTTTATCTCAGCTATCTACACAAACTCATTTTAATTTATTTAATGTTTCATAGTTTTAATACTGATTAAGTGTTTGAGTGTGGGTGACATCTATTTTTATACTTCTCACAATACTTACGAGTCTTTCGAGCAGAATCTTCCACAAAGAGAGAAGAAATATCTTCATCCACCCCTGCTTCATTCTTTGCAATGCAAGTGTACGCTCCTGTATCTTCATAGCGCACATTGCTAATGTGAACCTCACTACCATTTGCTGAAAGGAGAGGAAAAAATCAACATGCAGACATGCTATTGTTTTCAGATTATAAATTCAGAAGGACTTCTCTGCTTACTCTAATTAAACCATTTTGATTCCTGAGTTCATAACTTGAAAGCATGCCAAATTAGTCGAAAGGTATTCAACTGGCTACTGAATGAACATGCACTATTTCATCTCACAGACATTCAGAGTGCCTCAGTTGATTTTGCACTTCAGAGCCAAATATTGATCTGAGGTTTTAAATATATATATTTATATTATTTTTAATATTAAATTACTTTTTTGTTTTATAAATTGGGTAAATATTAAGTTTTTATTATGTTGCATCTGGTCACTAGACATCATCATTTCCTTTACAAAAAATAATCCATGGAACATAACAGACAAAACTTTCAATGTATATAAAATTTTTATTTGTTGCTCCTAACCAGAGGCACCTAGTTTTGGTTTTGTGTGACTGCAGTGTAACAACAGAGAAAGCAGGTGCATTGAAATTTCTCACCTACATCAATGTAGAAGCTTATGGAAACCTCTGGAATTTTATGTCAGATTGTGTAGGAATGTCAACAAACAGTCCAAGTTTCACAGGCAAAGGTCTTTTAAATAATGTGATGTGAATAATTGTGCAAACAATGATTCATTGAATTTTAAGTATAGTAAACTTGTTCAGCTGTAGGAACTATACAAAACCCAGCTTTGTAGGTATTCTAAAGTATGGACTAAAAGGGGCATTGTCTTATGGTGTAGCACCTTTCCAGCTTGAGGAAGTGTGCAGATAGTTTAACTCAGAAAAAATCTCTGGGAATATGTAATGAGATTTTCAAAATTTTATTTCAAATAATTCCATGCTAGAAAATTGAATTAAATCTATTTTTTCTTAGAGAAGAACACTTTTAATTTATTTGTCATAAATATATGGAACAGAGAGGAAGGCAAAAAAACCCCCAACTTTAAATCCCTAGAGGAGAAATTAGGAGAATGGAAGAAAAATTCATCACTTTCTACTCATAGAGGAAAGTGTTTCTGAAAGGCAATTTTTCACAGATATCCAAAAAACTATTACAGAGTTGTAAATAAAAGAACAGGGGACTATGACACCTGCAGGGGAAGTAACACCTCAGAGAAGATTTTGCCATGTCTGTCCCACTGCTTCTTACAGTGCAGGCTGAGTTGATGAGCAGGGTGTTCTATCCTAGCGGCACATCTTGGCTATGTTGATGAGTGAGAGAAAGTTTGGAAGGGAACACTAGCAGCTGGATTTTTTTTTTCCTATGGCTGATCAAAAATTTCCAGAAAGACTGAAGAAGCATGGGGATTTTTTACTGGACAGGTCCACTGATTTTGCAGAGCCTTGAAGATTCATAGAAATTAACTGGTGCTAAAAGGAAGACTTTCCTTTAGTTTTGGCTAGGTTTTTTTTGGTTTGGGTTTTTTCTTTGCAGGTTTTTGGGCTTTGAGGTTTTTATGCAGGGGGAGGTAGGGCTTGTGTGTGTGTATGCAATGTCAGCACTCCCACAGAGGTCTGCTGATATCCTTCAGAAAAGAGCACATCCATTTCAAGTATTTCTGCTCCAGTCCTTTCTACTATGACATCCCCAAATCTCATTAAGATTCTTATCAGTTCGGATTGGGACCAGGTCTTGGACTGCCTGCTCCACTCAGATATTGCACATTTTCAAATAGAGAAGAGCATATTGGAATTTACTGGTAATCCTGCCAGTAAATAAAATCATTATTCTAACAAAAAGAAAGGAGAAAGATATGTGTATTGGGGAGTAACTGGAAGACATCACATCTTTTGAAATGTTTTAGCTTAGACTTCAAGCCTTTCTTAAAATTACGGAAGAAGGCAGCTAGTATGGAAATGACGCACAGATAAAATATTAGCAATCTGTAGAAAACAATAAATACACCTCTTTACCTTGAAGAGTTAGCTGTTTGGACAACTTTGGAGTGATATCAATTCCATTCTTCAGCCAGCCAAGTTGAGGGTTAGGAATACCTTCAGCGTGGCACCGAAGGCTTGCTGTCACACCTGGCTCCCTCGCCTGGCTCTCTGGATAGACTCGGATAACTGGTGGAACTGAATACAGCAAACAGTTATAATTTAGTGGAGAATATTATCTTCATTTTAAGAAAAATCACTATAAGCAATTCAGAAGGCTGCTGCAGCTATATATAACAACAGACAGATGTGGTATTCATCAGATATTCAGTGACATTCAATCCATAATTTTGTCTCAGAAAATTTATGAAGTAGAAAAAATATTCTGGGAGAAAAACCTTCTTTCACTATGGTATCAAATAATAAAGCCTCAATTCTAGTTCAATAGTTTGTTGTTGAGTAATAAGATTTTTATTTTCCCTTAGATTTCTTTATAAAATATGACTAATGTACAATTAGTGAATCATGATATGTCATACAGAGATTCTATTGTCCTGTTTCACAAGCCTTAACATTTCATCTTCACCTTTTCTCTCTTTCCAAAACACCTAGTAACAATCCCTTCTACCTGCCTAAAACCTGTGCAGGTTTATACTTCTTTATACCCGTTTATACAGGACCTTCTGTACCCATGATACCACTTTCCTTCTCTATTGTATAGACACATCACTAGCTTATGTTCAACCTGAAGTCCTTTCTTGTCAAGATGCTTTCCACTAGGTAGTCTTCAGGATATCCTGGTGCACCAGGGTTGTTCCTCCCTGGACTCTTGCACTTGTTGAACTTCCTAAATTCCTGCTGGTTCATTTCTCCATCCTGTCAAACTCTGTACAAATGTCAGCAAGACTCCGTAGTCTATTAGCCACTCCTCCCAGTTTGGTGCCATCTACAAAACTGTTGAAGGTAGAACTCTGCCCCATTATTCAGATCGTTAATTAAGATGCTAAAAAAGACATGTATCCTTCTGGATAAAATGTCCACACAGCTGGATAACCGTGTTACATGATGGATGAACAACTGGCTCACAGGTCAGGAACAAAGAGTTACAGTCAATGGGGTAACATCTGGCAGGGATCCAGTCAGTAGTGGGGTTATACAGGGCTCAATCCTCAGCCCAGTTCTCTTCAACATCTTCATTAAAGACTTGGACACAGGACTTGAAGGAATACTGAGTAACTTTGCTGACAATACCAAACTAGGAGAAGCTGTTGACTTCCTCAAGGACAGAGAGGTCCTGCAGACAGACCTCAACAAATCAGAGAGATGGGCAATCACCAACTGTATGACGTTTAACAAGGGAAAATGCCAGATTCTGCACCTGGGACAAGGCAACCTGGGGAATAAGATGCTGGAGAGCAGTGCTGTGGAAAGGGACCTTGGGGTTCTGGTTGATGCCAAGTTAAACATAAGTTGGCAAGTGCCCTGGCAGCCAGCAGGGCCAGGTCTGTCCTGGGGGGCATCAGGTAAAGTGTCGCTAGCTGGGCAAGGGAGGGGATTGTCCTGCTTTGCTCTTCTCTCGGGCAGCCTCACCTCACTGCTGGGGCAGTTTGGGGTGACACAATATACAAAGGACATGGAGTTGTTAGAGAATGTCTAAAGCAGGGCCACAAGGGTCATGAATGGTTTTGAGGTGAAG
Organism: Donacobius atricapilla; assembly: GCA_013397315.1. NCBI lineage: Eukaryota > Metazoa > Chordata > Aves > Passeriformes > Mimidae > Donacobius > Donacobius atricapilla. The sequence continues at coordinate 69,104 of WBMY01008759.1, forward strand.
CCATATGAGGAGTGGCTGAGGACACTTTGCCTGTTCAGCCTGGAGGAGACTGAGGGGGAGACCTCACTGCAGCCTGCAGCTTCCTTGTTAAGGGAAGAGGAGGGCCAGGCACTGATCTCTTTGTGGTGACCAGTGACAGGACCCCCACTCACTCTGGGTGAGTGGCATGAAATTGTGTCAGGGAAGGTTTAGGCTGGATATCAGGAAAAAGCTCTTCACCCAGAAGGTGGCTAGGCATGGGAACAGGCTCCCAGGAAAGTGGCCACAGCATCAGCCTGACAGAGTTCATTAAGTGTATGGAAAATGCTCTCGGGGCACACGGTGTGACTCTTTTGCTGTCCTGTGTAGGGCCCAGAGTTGGACTGAATGATCCTGATGGGTCCCTTTCAACTCAGCAGATTCTATGATCCTGTGTATAAGACTAGTTTTATGAGTTTCTTTATTAACAAAATATAAGAATTGTTAACATTGGTTTTCCAAGATTTAAAAACTTGCTGCAGTATATGCAGCAATTAAATATCTTCTACATATACCAGTAGTGTCAGCGAGAGGACATATGACATCACAGTGGACATATTCCCATTAGTCATCAATAGTTAAGCAAGATTTAAAAATCCTGCTTTGTAGATTTTTTAAATTAATGACTATTTATCTCATCTTTAACTTTTTATAAGACAACTTGCTTGATGTTGTTTCCATCAATAAAAAAAATATTAAGTGTGATAAGATTAAGGAAGTGTATTTTCTATTCGGCAAAGTTTTGCTCAATGCAGCTCTAAAAACATGGAATATTTAGGTTGCGTCACAAAACACAGCTGGGTAGAGGATGAAGTTTCAGTTGATAAAAGAAGATAACAAGATCAGAAATTAACTGTGTCTATGTTGGCATGAGATTAAATGTTTTCAAATCCTATTCAACTATTTACAAGAGATGGCTCAGCATGCTGTCCCATTAGATCATAGAAACGCCTTACATTTCTACATTGCAAGAAATACACAAATCTACTTTATCTCAGATAGGATGCAAAAATCAGTAGGTTTCAGTGATATTTTAAACTCAGTCAGAGAGGACAGTCTTTTCAACATAATCCCAATATGCAAACTGCAAAAATTTAATACAATAACATGGAAGAAGGTTAAAATTATGGCTTTTAGTTTCTTAGACTACCAGCTGAGAGGAAGAGCACATAAAAATCAGAGATTTAAGGTCTCAATTGATTTTCTGGAAAGGACTTTGCTTTCATGGAAGTGGATCTTTATTTTTCATCTCAAGCCTGACATTTCCCACTCCTATTTCCCCTCCATTTCTTCCCTCTTCTATCTCCTCTTGCATAACATCTGCTTACTCGATACTGAGACCTTGCCTTCCCCATTGTGTTTTTCAGACTGGGCCCTGCTTGACTGCACATTAAGTGGTCTGAACATTTTTGGTGCCTCAGCTCCCGGTGTCACTCTGCCTCATCCTAAAGTCCAATTTTCCTGTCTGCCTGTTCAGCATTTCTTGACACAAGGTCCTTTAGGTAGCCTACCTCATGTTGTAGATTTCCTACTGCAGCAAAGCCAAATGGATTATTCTTCCCCCTTGTCTCCGGAAAAACAAGGACTTCTGCTTCCTTAGAGACAGGATTGCCATCACTGAACACTCTCAAACATCTCAGCAACAGAAACAATTTTTAGGACCAATGACAAGGCATTTCAATTAGTTGTGTTCTGACTACATATGCCAGGATATTTCTTGTCTCTTTATGTCAGTGAAATATTCTCATGGGTATTTAACTACCTCACCTTGACAGACTTCTACTGAGCATATGTGAAGAGAATTTTTTTAACAGTCCAATTTCAAAGAATTTTCATTGAAGAGAAACAGGAATGTATTCATTTTATTTGGGCAAAAGGCATGCAATATTTTTGATGCAATATTATTGTTAAAAAGTTTTAGAAAATATTACAACCAAAATCAAATTCTTCCTAAATCAACAAATAAAATCCTGCATGACAAAATGTTATTGTTGCTAAACTAACTACCTAGGGGTTGTTAGCAGATGTGAAAGGAAGGAGGGGACCTGCTCAAGTGGAAGTAGATCTGAGTTTTCTTTTACTACCCCTTATTTCTATAGTAGATTCTGTTCCCTTTAGCTCTGTTTTCCCAGGAACAAAGGTTCTCATGACAGTAGGGTTTATTTCTTGCCGGATCTTTCCTCTATTTGCTGCCATTTTCCTCTTTCCTCAGCCACTCTGCATGATAGGTTATCCATACAACTAGAAACATTTTTCAACCCTTGTTCTGCATTATAATTTTTATTTCATATTACCCTCAAGCCTATTTGTAATATTCCAATAAGAAATGTGTCACTGAGGCATGCTGCAGACAACGGAAACATAAGTGCAGTTGTGGGCTCAGTCTAATAGTTAATTTGATCTGACGAGTTCAATGTAAAGCCTTTGGGGTTCTTTTGAATCAGGGTTTTATTTGTTTGTTTTGGTTTTTGTTTGAGTTTTTCGGTGTGAAAATAATAAATAAATAAATAAATATCACGAGAAATGACATTTTAAGTTCACAATTCATGTGACTGTTCACACTGATTTTCAAAGAGACATGTTCTAGCATCTTAACCTAAAGAAGCTTACTTTACAAGGGAGACATTATGACATAGGTTAAACAGGGAGGGGAGACACTGCATGTTTGTATTCAGCAGAGTAATGTATAACACATAATTGAGTGAATTCTATATCCCTTATCTTTCCATTCAAAAAGCAACGTGAGACTGTTGGTTTCAAATATGGTGGATATGTGACTATGCAATAGCTCCAACATTTGCTATAAAACCTCTTTATTACTTCAGTTGGGTGGTGTCGGGGAGGGGAAGAGAGAAAACAGTCTATTCAAGCTGTCTTGAATCCAGCAAGAATGTACCTGTTTGAAAAATAAACAGGTGATATTTATAGTGAACTACATTCTTCTATTGATGTATATAATAAGTCTTGTTTAAACTTAAATGTTTTGGAAAAACAAAGCTGGCAAACAATTCTTCAGACACTATATGTTTCCAGTTTACATCTGGCCAAGGGACTGGGCTCTCCTTTCTTAAGGTATCAGAACTGCTGATCTTATTTATGTATCACTTATATATTAGAAGAAAAATAAAGATCAAACTGACAGACATTTAAATTCATTTAGTCATATAGTCTCAGAGTCACATATTCTTGTAATTGTATACATTGAAAGTTTTAAATATTACACAAATTCTAATAATTAGGACTATGTCATGAAAGAGTTACTTCTTCCTGATCAAAACTTTTTTTTTTGTAGTTTATATGAAAAAGTTAAAATATCAACTTATAGAGTTGCTTACAATATTTACCATATTTTCTGTACAAGAGTTGACTGATTTTTTTTCACTATAAAAAAAGTCTTTTACAGTGCTCATTAATGTGTTTTTAAGACTCCAAAGGAAGCTCATTATTCTTTACTACTGTGCCAGATATTTCAAAACTAAAAAAAATCTTAGGTTTTAATCTTGAAAGTAAATCAGATTTATATATAATAATTGCACATGGGCCTAAAAGATATGAATTTTTTCTAAAAATATATAGCTGTACATAAATGGAAACCAAGAAAAAACTTAAAATCTAATTACATTGTTTTCATTGAACCTTCACATTAAATCTTTGTGATCAACGTAGTCTCATTATCCCATTAACCTTTTGACTGACTCCCTAGTTAATGCAAGTATCATTACTTTAATTAGTCATTATCACAGCTACAAGTACTGACCATCATGCTTGTGTTTAAGAAGATTATTCCTTAGAAGTATAGATCTAAACTGTGGAAGAGCTGTTCATTTGACCTTTAATCTCAATGGATTTAACTCCATTTATCCACAACCTGCACAGCAAATAATCCTATTGCTCAAAAGGCCTCCTTTTCCTGCTTCTTGCTCCCCAAAATATTAACACCCAAAATAATTCAGGAAGGTACCATTCCAGTGCCAGCTTTTGGAATAGCAGCTATCTGAGGTTTACAGTGGTTTCCAGATGAAAAACCAATTTCCTGATGGGCACTTTATCACCAGAAAAACCTACATTTGTCCTCCTTCACCTCTCTCAAATTACTTTTCTTGATTTTCTAGTCTTGCAGAAAACCTTCTTCAACTTGAGTGCAGTTTTGCCTCATTATGTGCTGAACTGAGACAAACATGAAGAATTGTAGTATTCTTAATCTTGCTATGCACCTCTCAGGGATTATTTTAAGGACTGTGTTGATAAGGCTATAATTTTGTTAATAATTTAGGGTGAACCAAACCCCATAAATCAGAGGAGAATGTTGTTCAAAAACCTACTAAAGTGTTCAGCTTGCCAAAAACTCTGCTTTGTCTGCAGAAATTAAAATATTAGTAAGCTGTACTTCAGTCTTCTAACTAGTTTAGCCAGTAGTTGCTACGTGGCTTTTTAAGTGACAGAAAATAATACCAGAAGAAAAATTTGGAGGAAAATATGTTGAGGCCATGTCCCCCTTAGCTCAGGAACAATACTCTATGTACGATGTGTTGTGGTTCAGGAGGGGAAGAAGCTGGGGAAAAAAGAGTTGAAATATATGGATAGAGAAATATTACAAGCCAGTTTCCTGGAGAAATATATCAGCAGAGATAAAATGTTTATAAAACTGCAAACAAGCATGAGGTGTCAAAGTATTTTAAATGTGAGGATATTAACAACAGAAAAGGGGGAAAAGGCTATTAAAAGAAGAACAAATCATATTAAAAGTCAAAATAATCTTGGACACTGTTTTTCGTATTTAGATACATGAAGGATAAGAATAAAAGAAAATATTTCAGCATTCTTGGATGAGATGTTAAAAAAAGTCAGCCTAATAATAGTTTATGTAATAATAGCTAAGGGTTTATGAGTAATAGCTAACAAACAAAGAACGATGGTAACACCAGTGGTCAGGAAACCAGGGCTAAAGTATGCCTCAAGAGAGAAATAGAGCCTCTTAATGCAAAGTAAATTTGGAAAAGATTGAGGTCAAACATGACTCTGGATAGGATCAAACAGCAACATGGAATGACAAACATTGGTAGTTTACAGCAGACAGGGAGTCAAAGATAAATATCAATTGAAATAACATGAAAACACTCTAAGAAAAAAAAACAAAAACATTAAACCTCAGTGATAATAAAGGAGACTCTTCATCAGTGGAAAAGAACTCCTTAAAATAATTTAGGAAATAAATTGCTTATGGGAGAGGCTCTAGAGAAGGTAAAGGCCTGTCTTCAGGGCACCAGTAGCAAAGCTGCTAAGTTTTGTCCAAGTACAGAGCTCAATGAAGTGTTACCTGGAACTTGAACAGATGTAGGAAACTGTAAAAATCAAGTTTTCAAATCCAGGTGCCTCAAGTTAAATCTACTAAAATGAAAGTTAGATTTCCATATCATAAATGTGAATTTAGAAGCCTATATCAATTACAAAATCTTCAGGGAAGTGCATTCTATTAATCTTATATTTAATAAAATATTCTTAACACAAGAAACTTACACATTTATTTCTCCCAGCATGTTCTCCAGGTTACTAAATACTAAAACCTACTTTATCTGTGTGTATATGTATATGTGTGTATGTATATATAAACCACTTACTGTTCTGCATAACATCACAGGTGCAAAGCAAGTCCTCTAGACTATGTCTACACCTTTTAATAGTTATTATTCTATGGAAGCAATAAATTAAATTTATAGTATTTCATTATTTTTAAGGTTATTTGAAGAAGAGAAATTAAGAAAAGTTTATATACCTTTTTCTATTAAGATGTAACACAATACAAAAAAAAGTAGAACAGAAACAACGTATTTGCTCAACAAAATTCTTATGACTTGATAATTAGAACATTTTTCCTTACCAGTCACTTGGAGAATATGAGTTTGATAGAGCTTATCATACCCATCAGCATAGCAGGTGTAATTTCCCATATGAGTTGTGGTAACCTTAGTGATGTACAAGGAACCATCATCTCCAAAATCCTACCAGGAAGGATTAAAAACAAGGTTATCATAATTAAGCCCACGTCTCTGCAGGAATTATGCTCATCATCTCAGCAACAAAGCTGTGATGCAAATATCAGACATCACACATCACAAATATTAAACCAGAATATCTAACGATAATCCAAAATTCAAATAGTATACTTGTGAATGGTGGAATTGATTAATTTTGCTACATATATTGTGACTGTAAAAGAAAATACAGCTTTTATTTTAATAACTAGTTAAACTTGGCAGAAGCAATATGTTTATTTAGCTATGACAGTTATTTGCAGAAGAAAAGCTGTTGAGGATTGCATCTGACCAGAGAGAAAAACTAAATCTATGCAAAAAATAACAAGTTAAATGACGTCCTGTGGAAGTCCTGCCATCCTATTAAGGGGCATACATGAAAAAAAAAAAAAAATCCTTGTTTTTCTTCAGTTCTTCTCATTCGATTAAGTGATGCATTACAGAAGCGCTACTGCTGTAAATTGATTTCAGGGATCTGGGATTCCTGAGAGAGAGTGTTTGTGGTCAAGACCACAAACAAAGGCAAAGGAGACTTTTAGTACATCATTGTCTTCTACTTTTTGGCACTGGGTCCCATGTCATCTCAGCAAAAGGTCCATATTTTCCCCTGTCTTTCTTTTGCTGCTGATATAGTCCTGAAAATCTGTACACCGTCATATCTCTGACCAGATCCAATGCTGGGATGGCTTCATCTTTCCTTATCTACACATTCAGATAGTCTCCAGGTTCTTCCTGGGTCAGCTGTCATTCCTTACATCTTTTTTTTTTTT
>WBMY01008759.1:87144-115924 GCA_013397315.1 Donacobius atricapilla
TCTAAGCAATTGTACCTCTCTGTTCAATGAAACAGACTCTTGGACATCAAAGCATTTTTATTGCTGGTGATATGACTCTCCTATTTAATGTACTATAGCAACGATTGGAAAGTCGCGACTGTGAGCCACAGGAGGCCATTATTATCAAAGCACCTTTCTCATGCTCTTAAGGAGTGACCTTTACTGCTAGCTGTAGTGTAGTCTGGGTTGCTCTTTCAAAACTTCTTTTCTAAAATAATAACCTGCAAAGCTCAATATTCTTCTTGTGTACTATAAAACCCTTTCACATAATTCTTCTGATAGCTGTGAAAAGCATTAAGTCTACTAGGATAGCAAAACTACTGCAAAATGACCTGGAAAGTTGGAGAAATAAATATGTAACTAGTGATAAAATGATTTAGAAATGATGCTGTGTTTCACCCGTTTGACAGATGTATACAGCAGAAGTGAGAAGAGTAAGTCTATAACTGCACATAAAAATCAAACTGCAATTTTTTGATGATCAGAAATTAGTAGCACAAAATGAATTTGCTACTAACAGCAATATTGAAAGCAGATATAACCTGCATCTTTATACAGATATATGGAAAAGAATAGAGAAAAGAGTGAATTTGAACTGAAAGAAAAGCTTGAGGAAGAAAGATATTATGAGAGTGAAGAAAAGATGTTTAAAAAGTTTTAGAAGTCATATTATAACACAAAATATAAAACAGCTTTCCACTAATTTTAAAATACAGGGAGGATGGGCAAGAATGGAAAAAAACCAAGTATGATAAAAGTTCTAGTGCCTGAAAAAAAAAAAAAAGGAATAGGAATTACTCCTAAATTCAAGCCCCAAATGCACTTGATAGGCATCTGGATGTGCAGCTATCCTGCACCAACTAGATTACCTTCAGGATGTTCCTAACAGAGCACGCTGGTCTAAGGTGCAGGATAGTACTCCTATCCGTTTGCCCAAATTTCATCTTTTGTTATTCATTACCAGGAAAGACATGGCAGAAAATAAATTCTCCTTAAAAAAGATGGGAATTGATCAGTAATAGATGTGATTATTATACAGTGGGGAAAAAAATACAGCTTTGGGACTTAAAATATTTTTTACATCTTCTGTAGTTATCACACAACACCAGTGGGCCTTGGAAAACATTACATGGCAGGTACATACCCTCAAGTAATTGAGCCAAGTATCCGTTCCTAGAGCTGAACTTGCAAGAACTACAAGTTTCAAAACTGGCATTACAAAATCAGTTGGCATTAGATATGTTATTATTAAAGGAACAAGGCATATGTGGAATGCTAAATCTTACTGAAACTGAGTGTTGTATAACCATTCACAATGCAACATCATCAATTGAAGAAGCCCAGGCCAAAATGAAAGAAATCTCCGATCACATATCAGAGCTTTTCCAATCACTCCAAGACTAGCTTCCTGGCTGATGCCCATATTCTAATCCTTGTGACTTGTGGGGTGGAACAATGGCTATAATGAAAATTGGGTTGATGATTGCAACTGGAGTTACATTTGTGGTTGGGATAGCTATTGTCCACTGTATAATTGCTTGCGTCATTTTCCTGTTGTTTCCGTCTTTTCTCCTCTGACTTTTCTGCAAACACATCACCCCCATGGACAGCCTGTAAAATGAAAAAATGTCCCAGGAAGACATGTTTGATTCACAGGGAGATGTAAGAGACTTAAAAACCACAATTACCTCAAATATTGTCAAAGTCACAGAAGTGACCTGTCAAAAGGCAAGTCACCACTGTGTGAACTTGAGATAAGCACAGAAGACAGGAATTTGCAACAGGAAGGTGCTTATTCCAGGCCTAGAGGAGCTAAAGTCTGGTTAACACATTTCTGGTTAATGCATCTGGACAAAAACTCCCACTATGGCAAACTGTGGGAAAGGAAACAGCTGCTTATACATATGCCACCCTAAGTTATGGGAACATCTGTGATCACCCATGGATGGGGCTGTATGAAAGTGGACTGACCACAAATTGGACTGTATAAAAGTGGCACCTCCAGAATGACTACTGAGAAGACCAGGTGAAAAAAGACCAGTAGGACTCCTCTGGATCCACAGTGTGGTGATTATTTTCTTCTTGATCTCTCTCTCCTTCACTCCCACCCTGCTCTTTCCTGTTTCTTTCTATCCCCGTACCTGATATTTACAGTTAAGTAAATTCCATGCTACTGATTTTGGAACATGGTCTCATTTGTAACTAAATTCAGGCAGAGGCATCTCTCAACAATCAGATCATAATAAATGAAATAGAAAAGAACAAAACAAAACTGATATTCTACTGATGAAATACAAAAGAAAAGGTAATAATGCAGCCAACTTAAAAACTGTATAACAGATAAAAGGCAATTCAATATAGTTAAAAATAGAAACATGCGGACTTTGATGAATCACTGTTAAGCAAATCCAACCACCTCATCAGAAAAATGAGCAGAAAATAACTGAGAGAGATGTGACATGTTTAAGCATACATATTAAGCATAATGTACAAGGAAAACCTGCAACTAGGCTTTTAAAGTGAACCTCATATACAATGAAGTTGTACATATACAACATCCTATATATACATATATATCATGGCTGTAACACACCAATTACCACACAGATCACACACTGAAATTGCTGCACTGCAATTTACTAATTAAAGCTCAAAATAAGCAGATCAGGATCCAGATTCTGTAAACATGACTCACAGCTTTTTGCCTATGGCACTGTTTTTGTTCATTGTTGGACTGAGTTACTGTCTTCCAGAAGCGATGAGGTTAGGAGCAACACTTCTTAATGGAAGTAGGTTCTGGGGCTCCCTTCACATCATAGGACAGCTACACTTGCCCTCACACAAGCAGTAAGATGGCCCATTTTAGGCCTGATATTTCTGAGTCTGAGAAATTTTAGCCTGCTAGCAGTTGCTAACTTTTCCCAAGGGAAAAATATCTCGAGAAAGCTTCTTCTCAAATCAGTCTTTGTAAATCTTTGTAAACAACTCTTCATTTTCTCAAAACAATTTTCTCTATGTGATGTTTACCTTTCTGGTTCCATTTCTCTAGTTTAACCAATGGGATTAGAGAGGTGTCGTTTCTATTCACCAATCATGTTAAGTCTGTACCAGAACACCTTATAAAAGGTAGGAAGAAATAGACAATAAAGCCTTCTGATCTTTTACCTTCAAAAAAGTACTTAGAGTCATTCATTTCTTCGTGTTCTACAATGACAGCCCATGGCAACACATCAGGGAAGAGGAAAACTTCCTTAGGAATAAAACGAGAGCATGCAGAGCTAGCCGGAGCAAATCAGAAAGTCAGTGCATTGACTGCAAGCAGGTATTCCCTAATCTTCCTACTGAAACCATGTGGAGTTTGATCATACCCCTTCCCCCTGCAACAGGCTGGAGAGGAGAACTGGAGGAACAGGAGGGAAAGATCATGGGTTGAGGTAAGAACAATCTACTGGAAACAGCAATGAAATAAGACAACAAACAGTAACAGCAACAATACTGATGACAGATTTTACAAGAAAAGAAGTGAACAATTCATACATGATTGCTCACCTGCCCCCACAGAAAACCCCCCAAACACCTGACTGCTCCCTTTGCTGTGCTACTCCATGTGGAAGGGAGCCCTTCCCCCATTCCCAAATAATGATGCGAGGTGGTAGAATACTGTCTGGGTCCTAGACGTGCTCCCCCCTAGCTACTGCAACAATTTAACATGCCTAGCCAGAACCAGGATAACTATGCGGTTTTGGCTATTAATTTTCACTTTCTTTAAATTAAGTTCCTCTAGTTTATATCCTAGCTTTTTGAAAAAAAAGTTACTTTTAAGGGTTGTTTTATGTGATTTGGGGAAAAGATTGAAGACTATTTCCCTGACATTTATGGTTCACCTGGGATTCTGTCAGAAGTACAAACACACATGCACACACACAAACATTTTTCTAAGACAGGGCATTCATATTTCCAACGATTGTATTAAAGTCATAACTGTGCTGTAATAAGAACAATTCAAACACACATAAAGAGAAGTTTATACTATCCCCTGGGAGAAAACAATGTGGAAAGGAATTCATGAGGCTCTCCTGAGATTTTTCTTCAGAATAATAAAAGAGGGAACATAGAATGAGAAACTGGAAGAAAAAGAAGAGGTCAGATGACTGGAGTCCTTTCTAGGAAAGGTGCTTAATGTTTAGGCTAATCAGGAAACATTTCTGTCATCAGTTTTTGATCAGAACTATACAGAATGGAAGGTTTCATGTTCTTTAGAATATGTTAGCTTTTATTGGTATTCTCCATTACAGTCTTTTGGGTTGTGTTTTTTCTTGGTGGATGAAGGAAATACATCAAGAAGGATATGCCAACTGCCACGAAAAAAGGGTCAGCTTTAATGCACAAATAATTTTTAACAAAATAAACAAACAAGAAGTTTTGAGGAAAAGGTAACCTATACATAACTTCAAAACCCCCAAAATGGAAAAATTACATGCTTTCCATGAAGGCAGCCTAAAGAAAGATATTATGAGCTTTTAATAAAAGGAAAAAGTTGAACTACACTATTTTGAAAAGTTACTGTTAAACTTTGCATGAGAACAAACCATCTCAGTAGATCTTCAATAAATGTAAGGAAAAGGGCCAAGATTTTATCTCAGTAGATCTCCAATAAATGTAAGAAAAAGGGCCAAGATTTTATTAGAAAAGTATTATTGCTCATATGTATGGGAAAGAACCTGAAGGCAAAGCTGGAATAAAATATCAGAAAAAACAATAAAGTAAAATAAGTTACGATGGCGTAAAAAAGTGAATGAATTAACATTAAAAAAGTAATATGTATTGCATTTGGGAAATACATCTGCTATTTTTCATACATGGGAATTATTATCTTTAATAAATAGTAGGTTAGATAAAACAAGAGGAAAGTGGAAAGGCAAATATTAAATTTAAGATGCAGGATAACAACAAGAAAAAAACCTTTCTATATGTGTACTGAAGTATGATTAAAATGCCATGTGATATCAGTTCTGTAGTGAGTCACAGCACAATTATATTACAATTTAGGTAAAATTTGCAGAGGCATATAATTTTTCATAATTTCACTCAGATGGGTGCTAATTATCCCTGCCTCCCATCAGTTTCAGTAAAAGAAGGATTAGTAGCAAGATGCAGTACTCCTACAAATAGTAGTTATAAGTACCATAAGAAGAATGGAGGAATACTAAGGACTTTCAAAATTATCAACTGGATATTATCAGTAATGTTATTAACACACACTTCATAGAACATTTTTAAATATACTATTTAAATACAAATTTCTATTATCATCCTTTGAAAGTCAAACAGTGTTTCTTAATATTTCTTTAAAATGTCTTAGAATATACAGACATTAGTCATATCAAGACTCATTTTTAGCCATTCCACAGTTGACAGCATTTGAGATATATCTGTACACTTTCAGTAGAGGAGTCAAATATTTTGGTGCTGTCTTGTCAACCACTGCCATCACTGGATCATAGAAAGTCATCACACTGGTCAGGCAATTGGTCAAGTCCTTCAAGATAAACCTGCTCCAACACAGATGTTTTGGATTTCTGCTTCACCAAGGAGTACCATCTGCTCCTCCAGCATTAGACTTTTCTCTGCTGTTTCTTTCTCTTTTTTCTTCTCTAATCTCTCTCCCTCTTCCTATTTTTTCATGTCCTTTTTTGAATGTCATTTCAGAGGTGCCATGAGTGTGTTTGAGCTGCTGCCCTGCCTTTGGACTGGCTGCATACAGCACGCGACACCCCCTGTCCTTTTCCCTGAGAGGCAACCTGTGGCCCCTGCTGCCAATTCCTGGGCACCTGCACCCAGCACAAGAACTTTCTCTGCTTGGTTTTATTTTTGGGGGGTTTTGTTTGGCTTTTTTCATACTCAAAATGTATCCAGCATAGGAATCACTTGCTCTTTTCATGTCTGCAAAAAAAGACAACTGAACCTTTCAGTCTGAAGCTGAGCTGTTGGCTTCATCATTTCCATTCATAATTTCCCTTTTATTTCTGTGTGTACAGATGCATTTTCCTTTTCCTATCAACAGCTCATGCCAGTTATTACACTTACAATTGATAAGTAAGAACTCCAAATAATGATTTAGAATATCATGAATATTTACAAAAAGGTAACAAATGTTGCAGCCAGGATCTCGTGGACATGGGCAAGACATTTTTCAATGAATGTCATGTGATTAATATCAAACTAACAAAGGCAATTATTATTCAAAAGAGAACTTGTCAGATTATGTTGTGTTTATCCCAAGCCTCTCGTGGGACTTAAAACCATCACTCAGGCAAGATGAGCTTTTGTGCTTTGAAATTGTCCTTTACTTTACAAAGCACCACTGTGAGGAAGCTGAGTTTACCATCAGAACTAACAAAATCAGAAATATAAGAGAGATGATGTGTGGGAGCAATTTCTGCCTTAAAAATAGACAAATTAGGTATTTGATTGTAGTAATATTCCACACACATAACAGCTCAGGTGATTTCAGATTCACTTGGGCTAGACAGACAGCATAACTCCCAATGTAACAATTTGTCCACATTTAAAACTTTGCTAATATAAAATGGCCAAAACAAAGAAAGTATAACCAGAAGCATACAAAATACAGATGAAAGCCTATTCTTTGTCTTGCAGGAGGATGTAATTCTTATACACATTTTCTATTTTCCTCCGTACTTTTAGGTCATGGCAATGTTAGGTGGCAAATGCCTTTCTGAGAAAAAAGACTTATAAATTATACTAATATTTTGTTTTTCATTCTTTGAGAGGTACCATATACACTGCTGAGTGTTTGGAGGAATGGGCAAAACAACTAATTTTATTAATAAATACTTATTTTGGGAAAAAATACATTTCTATTGAACTATTACAAAAGAAGACTATTACAATCTGTTTGTACATGAAAATGTTCATGTCACAGATTTCTCTTTTCTTCTAAATATGTGAACATTGTACAATTCTGAATGTATAATGCTGACTGTATTTTGGGCTGCAACTTAGCCCTCATGCTTTTATTGCTATATTTATTTTTTTAATGATTGGTCTGTGAAACATATTTTCTCTATATTTAACAGGGGTTCTAATACACAGCAAATAAAAACAGAGTTTGTCACATGTCATTCCCACTTATTTTCTTTGAAACATCAGAATATGTAGCTTGCTATGCATCACTTCTCTATTACTTATGCAAGGTTTTGATAAAAAGGTGTTAAATAGAACATTCTGTAACTTACACTGATATCTTCCAAATCTAAGCTGTTCAGAATGACATTGTTCCTTTTCCAGATGATGGGAGGTCTCAGGGTTCCCTGGATGGCACAACTTAAGACACAACTCTGTCCCACTGTTGCTGCAGTGGTGCTTATTTTTTGATCTTCAGGCAGATTCAGCTGAACTACATCTGGAAAAAAAGTATTGCTTGTAAGATCAATAAGCAGGCAGTTTCATGAGCTTGATTAGCATGAACTTTTGTATACTGGTAATTTAAGAATTTTAACTGGAACAAAAGTAAAAAGCACTTCCAAAAACTCCAGTAAGTTCAGTGTATTTCATATAAAGGTCAATGTGACATTTCAATTAAATTGACTGACAAGTATCAGCCTGTAAGAGGCAGCATATAACATGAAAGTGAATTCCAGAGCTAAGACTGTAATACACATGACTGCGTATCCGAAGTCAGACATTAGAGGTTATCTGACAGTTGAGGCAGGCACTGTGGACTAGTCAGAACATTTATTCTATATTTTCAGGTTAATTAGTTATTCATCATTAGTCAATGTTTAAAAAAATCTTTTAAAAATTCAGACATATGTGATAGGAGTCCAGACCTTGAACCTTCTTCTGTTCATCTATGTACTAAATAGTTCCAATATTAACAGAAGGCCGTATGTTACTTCTGTGTGCCAGAACTCATAAAAAAAGGAGTGATACACATCAAACTGATGAAACTGATGACACTTCATATGCTTCCCTCTTGTGTAATTATCTAAATTTACAGGCTGATCAGCTGAGAGTTAGATATCCACTTATGGTGAGCCTTACTAAACATAACTTATTAAAATTCTAGTCTATATTTGTCAGAATTTTGTCACATTAGACAAAAGAACTATATAGGAACTGAAGATTATCCAAATAAAAATGTTTCCACTCAGCTGCTAAAGCACAAAAAATCTCTATGTTTTTTAACTTTACTTCTTCAAGTAACCTAAAAAAAGGCATCATGTGTCTATTTTCTTTTAATTATGAAAATACTTTCATATAAGAGACACATTAACTCATTCATTATAGGAAAGAAGGAATTTGTAAGGAAGCTAAGATCTTCTATAGATTCATTTCAGCCTCATAAAAGCAATACTTTGTCATTAACACTTCCCCCCATCCTCTTTCCACCCCCGCAAGTGCAAGCATTAGAAAAGCATGAAAGTAAGTTTAGTTGTTCAATAATGAAAGCAAATTCTTTAAAAATGTGATTAAAAAGAATAATATTATACTTAGCTCCAAAGAGAGGCCCCCTGATTCTTTTCCTCTTTCAGAAGGAATGCGCTCTTATGAATCAAACTGTGAGTGATAATGCCCACCAGACATGGCCAAATGGGTCTGACTTTTTTTAACTAGATGCATACCTGACAAAATGCCTTACACTAAGGAAAAAGAAACATACCAATTAAATTGACTCTTCTGCTGTTTACTGTACTTTTTAAAATCTACAGCTTCCTCAGAAGCACTTCAGCTTTTGTTGTACAGGAGATGGTCCTTCAGTGACACTATCTTGCAGACGTACTGAGACATAACTGCATGGCTACTAAATGATTCAAAATTTCTGGTAGCCAACTAACATATTTTGCACCTTTACTGAGCTCACTATGCAAAGATCTCAAAAGTGAGATAAGTATTCTAATAATTCATTTATAAATTTATATTATCTGTATATTTCAAAGTAATTATTCAACTTAGGAAAGGCACAAAGGAAGGATCATGAAATCAGCTGGTGTTATAGGGCTGTCTACGAAAACTGCTAACCTTCACATGATAAACTGACAGGCAATTTAAATTCTACAAGATTTAAAAGTCTTTATTCAATTAACTTCAGTATTACTATGGTTGCCTACATAAACAAGGCCAGTCACTGTTACAGATGTTTATAATTTTTTATAGAGGATGACACTAGAAAAGAGAGCGTCTATCAAATATAAAGCTTAACATTTCCTACATGAGCAAAGATGATCTTCTGAAATTGAAACTGAGCGGCCTACCATTTTGCTGACACCAAGAGTTCAAATATCTTTTTTTAGACTGTCTTGGTTTTAATAATAATAATAACCTTATAATAAATAATAATTAAGATAATGATGATAATAAAACCAGGATGATAATACTAATTCTGCCAGAGAAAACTCCCAAAGAATTTCTGAAAAAAATTCTTAGTCTTCAATATAATATATTGATGTGCCATGTGTGATGGCACATCAACGTATTATATTTTTATCTCATGACTCTATTGTAACAAAAGGGCCAAATACAGAATTTTAAAAAATGAAGAAACAGTTGTACTACCTGGAACTAATCAGTGCACTGATGTTACATATTTTTAAAAAGTTATGAAAAAACCCTATTTTAATAAATGCGCTAGAATCACTGTTTTCCTGTAAAATACTGAACATTCATATAAAAACCTTCATACACGATACAATTATGTATATTTATATTACTATTTAATAGGAAAAAAGGCATATAAGTTACATTATAGGTTTTCTTATTTTCTTGAGAGAAAACTATTGCACATATTTTCTTCTTACTGGGGGAAAAGAAAAGTTACCACCCAAAAAGCCCTAAGCTTAGAGGGCAGAACCTGGTGCAGAATCTTTGGCAGGTAATTTCCTGAAATTCCCGTCCATTACCTGACTGCAACCACAGTGAAAGTGGCAAACACTTCTGGGGGAGGAAGGGGTGTGGTGTGTCCAAAAATCTGTCAGGTGGACTCATCTCAGAGTCCAGCCACTATGACATTCCTTTGGAAACATAAAACTTAGGCCCAGGAATCAAATGATGCCTTTACCATCACTTCTTTTCTTCTTGAAAGAAATAAACCTGGATCTGAGAGCAAATACTCATTTGACAGTATACTGAAGCTGTGTCACTAAGAGATATTCCTGACTAGGATGACCGTAGCTTTCCCTCCATGTTGCCTTTGTAGATCAACAATGTCTGAAGTTTAGTCACACACATTTTGTTTATTTAATGTTAAATGAAAAAGCAGAGCAAAGGTTTAGAAAAATTGGAAGAAAAATTAATTCTGTTTACTGACAACATCACCACACAAAAAAGTAAATATTGGTGGGTATGGTTGGTTACAGAGCAGTAATATTTTAAGTAGCCAGTAGAGACTGTGTTTTATAGCTTACTATTTTTAGAAACATGGATCCTCTACTATGGTGTACCATAGTAATGAGTTTGCTTATAACTCCTCCAGATACAATATCAATCTGACACGCATCCCTGGTTCTTAATTATACAAGTTACAGGATACACACTTTCAGATAAAGGGGAGAAATGCAAAGAAAAAAGTCCAAACCAAAACAACCCAAAATTTTAAATAAAAGCTAGAAGTAGAGTTGGGAGACGAAAACAGACAACTGTGTAAAAATATCCGGTTGGAAATAAAATAAAGCTATTGTAAAATAGGACAAAAGGAGTCAAAGCAGAATAAATAGTAACTATTGGGAAGACAATTTAGAACTTTAACACTTTGACCAGGGAAAAGGAACAGTTAATGAGGAGGCTCAAAAATATCAAAGATTTTAAACAACAAAGCAAAACCAAAACCAACCCACCAACCCCAAACAATTAAACCAAATCAAAACTAATCATTTAAATATGAGACATTCTTGCACTGGTTGAGAGATGGCTGAAAGGTTTTAATAAATTCCCTGGCTGCTGAAGCCTTTCTGCAAACTCCCCTAGCCTTCATGCTGCTCTATAGTCCTGAGCCAAGCTCTTCTGGTTCCTCCCACCTTGTTTTTGTTACTGATGTTATTACTGCATTTGATCCAGCTTGAATTTAACCTTCTTTAAAACATATGAAAGAAAATTTTACACAATACTGAGGATTAATGAAGTGGAATATATCAACTAATCCATATCTTTTCCTGACAGTCTTTGGTCGATACGTTTGTACAATGCAATTGCCATTTTCACCCAGATCTCATCTGGTTCCTCCCAGTTGCCCTGTAAATGACAGGTCCACACGACTTTCTTCTACTTTGCTCTTTCCAGTACATTACTTCTCAGCCTAAAGTATAATTTCTTACTCTTAACCAAGTACAAGAACTTGTACTTTGTAACATTAATTTTCATATCACTTTTACTGTGCCAGGCTTTAAAGTTATCCAATTCCAATCTTTAAAAAAGTTTGCCTCCCAGGTGGTCTTTGGAGAGCTTTAGTAATAACTCCTTCTCAAACTGGCATTTTCCCGTTTCATTGAACCCATATCGTCCCATTCATCCAGGTCCTAATTAATTTTATCACTACTAACTCTCACAATTTTTGCTGACTAAACAGATTCTAATACGTAAACATCCCAAGTGCTTTACTGAAAATTATGAAAGCACTTTTTTTCCTCATTGCTTCTCTTTATCTAGAATCTATACTATAAACCTACTTTTTGACTGTGCTTCAGTTAAAATTAGATAAAATTATGATTTTCAGTTTTTCTATTACAATTTTCTAAATACTTTCTAATATAAAAATATTGGTGATGTCTTTCAAAAATATCTTCAGGACTTACGGAAAGCAAATGCAAAATGACATCACTGCAACTGAATCAATAGACACTGCAAATGGTGATCAACCAGATTAGTAAGTAAGTGCTTGAATTTTCTCAGTTTGACCAAAATGTAGTAATTAAACTGAGAAAGGCAGGAAAAAGTAATTTTCAAAGCTGACATGTTGCAAAAATATTCCATCACCAATACAGATAAACAAATAACAGAACCTTATTTTAAGCATTGTTGTTTTCAAGAGTCATACATCTTGCGTTGTCATTCTTAGTATGAGTTAAGTTTTATCAATATTCTTGTAAATCAACAGATTAAATTATGTCACTGCACTTTAAAAGAGAGTGGGGCAATAGGGCTTTTTTAGGGAAAAAAGGGAGTGAGCGCTTTGACCAACAATTCTCTTTTTTTACTTCCAACTACATTGGGTCAATGTGCATAACACAGAAGACTTTGATGGTCTAAATTTAGCACATTTAGGGAAAGCATTATTATGCTTGGATTTGAGTTTTCTGAAAAAGTTAAAGAATAAATAGTAAAAGCAGGGCTATTTCAGTTTTTTCCCTATACATGAAAAAATCCAATCTCCAACTCCTTTGATTGCCCAAATGGCCTGTAGGGAACTGTACACAACCATAAAAGTAATTTGTGGTCTGAGAACACCAAGTCAGCCTACTAGGAAGAGAGACACTGAAGTATATGAAATTTATTGAGGCTAAGTAGTTCCTTACTGTCTCTTAGGATGAGTAAAGAAAAGCCACAATATCACTCTGAATAAAAGGTTTTGAAAGCTAAAAAGTATGAGAAGATATTACATTTGTAGTCTGTGTATCATTTTATAATTGATTATGTTGTTAAAGGAAGGAAGGGAGGAAGTTCTTACTCAACTGTAGACTGCCTTGGTCAATTTAATACCATTAACAAATGTGCAAATTGAACCTTCTCATCTGCTTTCATAAGTTCCATGTATTTATTCAAAGCAGCCACAAAACTCTTCTAAGTCTAAACTAATGAACATTATGCCAAATGGTACCCACTATTTAAAATTAAGACCACATCATTTATTTTGTTTGCCTATTTCAAACTTAATTTAAAATAAGACAACTTTTAAAGCCAAGCAAAAAGCCTTTTGTCTATGAACAGTAAGCTCTGTACTTTAATGTATAACATTACTTGGTGGATTGAATTAGCTAAAATGCAGCTAGGTAATGTGCCTTTTACTCTGCTGGCATTGATACCACTTTCTGTAAAGTGACATAACAAAAGCTTTTTCATCAGTGTCATTTTGCTGTTCTTTTACAGGAATTTTAAAATCAGCACACATCACCATTAGCATGACTAATTTTGTCATTATCTGCTGTATATTCTGCTTTGAACTTGTTGTAAACATATTATTCACACATTTAGTAGAATGTTTCAGTATGAAAAGTAACAGAACATGGTTCATGAGCCTGTTCTCTAAAATCTTATGCCAGAAAATAAGTCTTTCTGTTCCCAAAATCCATTTAAAAGCACATACACACACATGCCAAAAAAACCCCAAAAAACGTAAAAGCAAACAAACAAGCATGAATAACTTTTTCTTAGCTCCTTAATGTTTTAGCTGCAGAGCTTGGATTAAAATTCAGGCAATTGTTGTTGCAAAAAGCTGAAAGCTCTTAATATTATAATTATCAATTATTCATCTTTGCTGACAAGAGAGTTGAAAAATATTTTTGTTGAAAATATAATATTGTAATAGCTCCTGTTTTTGGGTAGTCCTGTAGAAACCAACTCCATAAAAAATAACCAGAAAACATGAAAGAAAATTCAATAATTTCTGCATTTATTTATAGTATTAGTCAATGAAATTAATAGACAGGGATTGATATGTCATCCTAGGAAACATTTATGGGAGAACTTAAAGCTTCTCTGAAAGACAAATGTAAACCCCAAGGTTTCTGTTTCCTCTCACAAGAATAGCGTATATTATAATCAAATGTCTAGAAACATTGAGTGCTTCCTCAATGCTTGTAAAAGCACAAGGGATAAAGTAGAATATATCAGCTGACCACTTGATTCAGTGAATTTAGCATCAAATTATTTTATTACTGAAACAGCTGTCATCTTCAATTTTTTAGGACAAAGAATGACTAGAAAAGTAAATATCCTTAAATAAAATTCCTAAAAATAGTTTGAAATAAATAAAATTACTAAATAAATTTTATATGATTATATTTATGAGAAGTTTATAGATGTGTGTACTCCAAAAGTGCTTACCATTGAACAAAGTCTGTGTTATTTAATGGTTCATCGAAGAAGATGACTGTAGACTGTGACTGTAAGAAGTAGCTGAAGGACTTTTGGATTAATGGGCTAAAAATTCATTTGTCAAGAGAGAAACAGAGAAGTGATGATAAAATGTTTTACCAACTCTATCTCCTCCAGCAGAGAAAAATTTAAGTCAATGATTAGGAATTCTCTGGAAAGCAACTTAAAGTAAATAAAACCTGAAAGAATTTTGCTCTGTGATTTATAGACATGAATACCTCATGCAGCTCTGGGTCCTCTGCAAGACAGGTAAAAGCTGAGAGGAAAGACAAGAGTGATCAAGGAATGGAGCAGTTTAAATACATATTTTAAAAAATCAGGCTTGAGTTTTATTTTAAAAAAACTAAAGATACAGAGAGATTTGAAAGAAGTCAGCAAAATCATGGATGTCATGGAAATGCTGGAAAAGCATTTCTATGACAGGACGATGGCTTATTGTTTCTTTTAACATTGGAAAGTCATCAAAATAAGTGAGAGGCAAGGTTCAAAATGAAGGACAGTAGTTTGAAGTGATATATCTGAAAAAAAATCTTTCCCAAAGGTTATAATAGATTTCTTACATGTGCAGATCACACACACACTTTGGACAAATTATAATGATATTATTCTTACACTTCTCTAAACATCAGCTCAAGTTCATGGTTGAAAGAAAGCATTGGAATGGCTGGACCTGGGATCAATACAGTTGTTTTTACAATGTTAAGGCACATTCCTTAATTTTACATGGAAATCATCCAGGAAATGGGATTTCTAAGTTTTCTTTACAGAAAGAAAGCTGAACTGTTAGTTCATTTAGTAAATTAATTAAATATAATTTAAGGTATTTTAACATTTTTAATGAAACAAATAAATCAACTGTAGTTGAATTAATAATCAGTGTGTATTCTGTCTTCAGAACACTTTTGGCCCTCTGATATTTTTAATTGATTTTAATAAGGTTTCTTCTGAATGTCTTTGCTCACTCATTATGTTTTAACTTTTTAAAAAATATTAATAATGGCAATCATTATTAAAATCAGCAATTATCACTTTTCATTAATTTCAAATTCACAAACTGATTAAACTAAAACAAAATTTCCAAGCTCATTATACATGTGTTTTAAATTTAATTTCACTTTAATTTAATGAATTTTACTTCCTATGTCCATTAACTCAAACTCCTCCTCAAGACCCTGTGTTTTACACAAATGTGCACAAAATCCATATGTATCAGTTCTTGCCTTATATTATTGTATCTGTACTGCAGGAATATTGAGCATGTCTTGAAAAGCATCACTACTACATTTCTTAAATATATTTACAACAGTGCAAATGAAGGGTCTACCCTATCGACTATGTTGTTTTGAGAACCCTGTGAAGTTGAATTCAACTGTTACAAGAACTTTTGTAGCCTAAGGGAAAACCCGGGCCAAGAAAAGTCAACTCCTGATCTTTACAACTTCAATGTCTTCCATTGCAAGGGAAATCAGCAATCTACTCCTATCATGAAGATGGTCTGTTTCTCACAGGCTATTTATCAGGCATAAGCAAAACAATCCAAAGTTTGCATATCCTGATTCACAAACTAGTTCTTTCTCCTCATGAAGAAGAATGGAATTCCAGCTTTTATGCATTTAAGTCTCTTGAAGAGACAGTAAACGAAGTGGCAAATAATAAGTTTCTCTCCCTCCAGTCTCTAACTATCATCTCAGTGGACTGCAACTGTCTGCCCAACCTTAAAAAAATCCTCTCAGTATGTTCTGTAACTGATTTCATGCACCATTCAGTGAATCCTAAGGGAAATTTCCAAGTTATTGTGATGGATTAAAATCTGATTTGACGCATGTCACTGGAATTGCTGATCTGAAAGTAGTCAGATATGGTATTCTAGGTCTATGTGTATAGATAAACTTGCAACTTCTATAGATTCAATATTCCAAGTTAGGCAACAATATATTTCTAGCCTATAAAGTTGCTGAAAAAGTTAATTATAAATTATGTTTAGAAATGAATCTCCGAGTAAATGAAATAACAATTTTCGGATAACCTATTCTCATTTTTAGACTTAGATCCAACTTCAAAGGCTACACTTAAGATTAGCAAGATATAGTTAAAACACTTGTACATAAAAATATTTCCAAAAAACCAGAAACCACAACAGCCCAGAAAACATGATAAGTTCTCCCAAATAAAATGATACATTACTGTTTAAGAAAATATGCCAAATTACCTATTCCAATCATACCTGCCCTGGTACGTGATGTCATACCCACAGCAATGATCACTTGTATGGACACACATGAATAATGACTGTGCATACATAGCATTTCAACATTTTCTGACACATTTTCTTACACACAGTTGCTCTTTCAGCAATTGTTACTTTTTAAAAATTTATGAAAAATACCTTTTTTTTTTAAGGTAAGTGGAATGCATAAGCTAAAAATGACCTGTGCAAAAGTAAAGCAGAAACAAAAATCTAGCAAACCATAGAGCATTATTAACATTTGTACTTCAAATGAGATATGTTACAATTTTAAAAAAACTCAAGGACTTGCAATAAATTTTCCTATTTACTGTTTAACACTTTACACTTATATCCGTTGTAAATTCAACAGAGAATATATGTCTTTGTTCAGAATAGGGAGAATAAGATGACTCCCCACAACAACAGTACATTGTCACTAGAAAATACTGACTGTGTTTGAGTTTTAATTTGTTTTTTCAAAATAGAAAAATAATTCTTGTTATGCTAGTGTATTTTAATAACAACCATTGCAGAATTGGACTGTGTCAGTTTTTAAAAAAAATAACAGCAGAAAGCATATCAGGTATTGATGCAACATGGATGGGATCTTAAATTTAGTCTCAGAATTCTTTTGTGGCATCTCAGTGCTTAATTTTCTGAAGTTAGTATTTTATAGATGCACAAAGCTGAACTTCAAATCTTCCAAAATTGGTGTCTTGAGTCTCTGTAACAGTGGTGAGAAAGGTATTTAAGATGTACAAAAGAAGAAAAAATACAGAAGAGAGGGGGAAAGGGCAAATAAAATGATACTAATTGAAAAAAATTTTAATGTTACTTAGGTTGAATGAAATTTTCCATTTCATTACTAACATGACCTATCCTGTTTCTTCATGAAGACACGCATTGTGAGTTTCTGCCAATTCTAATGCACTACTTCCAAAACACCTCTCTAGTTTTGCTGATAACCTCACACTAACACCAACTTATGCACATCACCAAGTTTCTGAAGAGTTTCAATTTGATACTTCTGTGCAAGCTGTCAGTTTCTGTGCATTTCAGCAACTTCTCTGGGACATATTTCTGTGCACTAGAAATTATCTACACCAAAAATGCATATTTTAAAACATATTTTAAAAATTCTTCTTGTAGATTCTGGAAATGCTGACTACACTAGCGACTGATCAAATAGAAAAAGGTAAAGATACGACTGATTCCTAGAGACACAGTAAATGTATTCATTAAACTTTAAACCCTAAGATGGGTGTGTCATTCATCTTGCATCATGGGCATATATGTAATTGCACAGATGCCACTGTTCAAATTAGGATTATATTCAGTTAGTAAAAGAGAAAATGTTCAAGAAAAGGTCTTTATTTTCCTTATTTTCTTACTTATGTTCGTTCAGTAAAATATCAGTCTGGCTTATTCTGTTTCAAAAAAAAATACTCATACCATTGCATTTATTCATTTGAGTTTTGGGTTATTTATAAATTTACTAGCTTAATTTTCAGTTTTGGAACAATGTAGACAGAAACAAGTACTGCAAAGAGATTATTCTACTGAAGAGAATACTGAATGTTCCTCTGATGTACCAGAATCTGTAATGAGTGGCAACAAAAACTTCACAGAACAGTGCAGAAGAAATGCAATGAGGCCAGATCAAGCTACAGATTTCCAAAATTAGGATGTACTTGCAGCTGTGAACAGCCTAAATAAGGCTTCTAAATAGCCCAACTAAAGTGTAATTCATCAAGGTGGATAAAAATCTTAAAACCAGAATACTTTTCCCCATGGAAATGCTTTAAAAAATACTTATTTCAAGCCATCTGTTCCATTCAAAAGTCAAAAATATTATTTTTGAATAATAGCATCAAAAAACATCTCTCCAGGTAAAAAAAATAAAGAATATAAGAAAATGACACTTCAAAGAAAGAAAACTGAGAGATTGACAGCCAGTGACCTCAGTGTTTATCTGCAAATCAATAATCACACCCATTTATATATGTACACAACCTCACAATAGATTGTTATATTTAAAATCAGTATTTTGTCAGCTTCTCTGATTTACTTCAATTTAACAACTGTTAATAAATCTTTGCTTTTTTCTTCTAGCTGCTTTTCCAGCTACAAAGAATCTCAGATGCATTTAGAATAGTCTGTGCTTTTTTTTTTCCCTCTTCCCACCTCTTCATTTCATCTCTTCTTATTCTCATCTTCCATTTCTCCCCAGTCCAACTTCTTCTTTTGTTTCTCTACCTTACTATTAATGTCCACTGATCCTGTTAGTTCTTGTCCCTTTTAAAATACATTCAGATATACTATTTATGCAAGAGCTTTAGATATGGAAGTGAGCATCAGCTGGCTTTTATTACATCTGGATCTGATTTGGCTCCATCACTGGGTGAGGGAGGGAGGAGGGTTCACTGCTATGCCTACCTTGTGGCTTGGCAGCACAACTTAGTGTGCTAACCCATTGGAGTTTGCAGGTATGCACCCTCACCTTCCTGCCTGAATTCTGGGAAAGATGCATCTGTTCCCAAATGCACATCTCCTCCTGGATGGCAAGGTGGGAGCTGTGGTGTTCTAGTAAGTATGCTGATCTAGACAACAGGGAGGTCAGGACAGCGAGCACTTTAGTTTTCATCCAATAATTTATCTCAGGTATTTTGTTCAGATTTAGATCGTAATCTAAGCAGTAATACACCCTGAAGAAGATACTACCAGAATAAAACTTTGTCAGAATAGGAGTCTAAATAATTAACTACAGAAATATTAGCCAGATTGTCCTCTATTTCTACTTACTTTTCAGTTTGTTCCAAGATAATAAAAAAAATTTTTTTTGAAATACTGATCAAAATATAAATTTTAGTCAACATAAATTGATACTAGAAACTATTCAGACTTTTCCATAGGTGCATAAAATACATAAAAATATTTGTGATTATGTCTCTCTGTGTATATGCTGTAGAAGTCATCTGCTAGAGACCCAGTCACCGTGTGTCACCATGACTTTTAAACCTCTGTAAAATAGAGATTCTAGAAACCACTTCTTAGATCTCTCTTTTCAGATTTTCCTGGCTAGCTTTTTGACAAGACCCAGAACAGCATTCAGCTGTATACGGTGTCAAGTCCTGTCATCTCTGGAACACTTCCTTAGCTGGAATATGAGATTTCCCACCATCCCATCCAAGACTGCACAGTTTCACAGTTTATCTTTTCAGTCATTCACTGAATATTCCAATGCATATTGCACATGTAGATTTAAACTTTAAAATAAAGTTTACACAAAGTTTTAGAAAATACAACTTTGTCTCACTTTCCCCTACTCCAGATCACTCTTTTCTTGACAGTCCCTCAGAATCTGGATTTATGGTGCTGAGCCATCTCATCAGGCTGCAGATATGGGGAGACACATCTCCTAAAATATAAAAATTCCTACTGAATGTCTTCTGATAAATCCCTGACATGTAAAAATGCATCTTCTTGATGACACTTTTCATGAATGATTGAAGGCAAATGATAAAAGGAAAGGAGGTGTGTTGGAATGGGATACACAGACAAGGCTGGGACACAAACACATAGATTAAAGTTTGCAGTCTAAGCTCCAAATGTAGTCTGAATTTAGAACATCAAGCAGAATCCAGAGCTCTAGAAGCAGAGTCCATGATCTTCTGCAGTAGCACAGCTTTGTAATAAACCACCCTAATCAGATGAAAAAAATCCACATGTTCAGAACAAAAGTATTCTGTAATTGATAATGGTCAACAGCAAATGCACAAGGAAGAAAACACCAGGCAAGCATACAGTGATAATGTTGTTTTAGCACCCATCAATACAAAATTGCCAGACCAGAGGCAGTTTATGGGGATGACACTAGCATTATGAGTTAGGACAGTAAATTATCCTGGAAGAAAAGGAATATAGATTAGCATTAGCTGGCCTCTTAGCTGAAGAACTCAACAATTCCACTGCTCTAATCTAAAGAATACCTTAATTTGGAATGGAAGGAGTGTTTTTAATGAAGAAAAAGGAATATAAAGTCCTGTCATCATGTTTTTACACTAACAACCACCCCCCACCCCCAAAAAATTCCCATATCATGTTATCAAAATTGCTACCCTCTTTGTCTTGTAAGAAAAAAGAACTAAAAAGATGTAGATCTCAGATATTAATCCATTAGGACTCCTAAACTAAAAACTCTTGAGTCATTCAAGTCTATGAAAACAATATTGATTACTATGTTTTAAATCTGAAAAATGTACACCTTTTTTTATTAATAGAGACTAAACCACTGCTGTCAGAGGAAAATAATAGTAGTAAGTATGATAACCACATATTTAATCCAAGCATATAAACACAAATGTAAAGGATGAAGTTCTGGTATATGTCTATCTTCCCACACATATAGAAAATTTACTTACAAACAACTTCATATTAAAATGTATGTGAAATAAGGGCAGGGTTTTCTGGGATGAAATAGGACCAGGCAAATTAATAACCCCTTGGAAGTTCTATATAAAATTTAGAAAATTGAATTAGAATTTGTATTAAATAAAAAAGTAGAGAGTTCTTATAATAAAAATTACATATCAATCATCTTGATTTCCAAAGACAGTCCACCCCCTGCAAACTATCATATATGTTTTAATATGGATTGCAAGATCTACATTCAAAGTGGAAGTTTCTTTGGTTTCCTCAGGCTGATTCTATACCCTTTCCTCAGTTGCTTACACCAAAATATGTAGCTTGCTTCAGCTATTACACAACTCCCATCTAACTGTTGTCTACTAAGTTCACCTCGGCTTGTAGGTGTCCCTGAAGTCCTCTTTTCCCCAGCTTCACTGGACAATATCATTTGCATTAGTTTCCTCATCTCCCATCTTTCTGAGAGAGAGAGAGAGATTTTCCCTAAGTCTTCTGTTACTCATCTGGCAGACAAAAGACCAGATATTCTCCATAAGCTGTATCAGTAGTGAAATGTAAACTAAGATTCTGCCAAAAATTCAGTCACTACAAAGCAGTTTGTTTTTAATCTCACTTTTGATCAAAATCTGGGACAGATGAGCAAAACAATTTATTAGCAAAACGCCTGATATTAAAGACATTTTTAAATAGTAATCTATATTCAGTTTCTACTTTGGATATTTTCAACAGCTTTTAATTCTCAGGAGCATACAGAACTCCAGCTGTTGTGAAAGATGTTCATTAGCAAGCATAAACTACTGACAACAGACTTTCTTTTCTTAACCTTCACAAATGTCTCTGTCATAACTTTGCCCTTAAGTTCTACATGAATGAGATATAATTTAATTTCATATAGTAAATATAGTTCTAGGTAAACAATAATAGGGTTAAAAGGTGATGTTGAAAAAATCCAAGAATGAAACAAACACTCCCACCTTCAGGACTAATTCAATTCTAAAAGACACCTCACACTGACATTTTGTTATCAACTATATTCATTGACTTAACCACTGATAGTATTTTTCTTTAAAATGTCTTTAAAACCTTAAGATACAAATAATAAACCATGATGATTGACTACTTTCAAACAAAGACATTTCAGTTTGGAGAATGCACAAAAGGTTTATAACACTAATAAACATAAGGGAGGATTATACACTACATTTTCTAAATCCTCACAGGAATTCTAATGAGGAAAAAAGCCAATTATGATTCATTATAAGATGAGTTGCAAATGTTTAGCACATCACTAGCACAAGGTTCACCCAGTACTGGAAATTAGAAATGACAAAAAAGGAATGCCTTCAATAAAGCAGAAAATAACATTTTTCATTAAAACAATGGCACACATAAGTACTCATGAATGGTGTTATATGATAAAAGTACATGGTAAATTTTAACTCTGAATAAATTCGTTTAAATTACGTACCCTGTGGTGATGGCAAATTCAGATACAGAGACTGCTAAAGAATGAATAATAATTTCATAAAACAATTCTAAAAATACAATGTTAACAAATTTTCAGGCTGCAAAGGTAGACTGGGGTTAAAATCAGAGGACTTTCTAGAGAAGTGAAAACGGTGTGTATATTCAGCTTTGTGTGGGGGACACTTAGCAGACTATATCCATGAATTTAAGCCGGAGCTGGTTTCTACTATGAAATGTTGAGCAATATAGTTAATACAACAGTAGTGAACATCATTTACTCTAGCCAGGCTTTGATCCAGTCACTCAGAGCACTGTTGAACCCCAGGCAGGGAGGTGTGGATAGCATGACTGAACTGCAAGTATCTCACCCTGCCTTCAGGCTCAAAGGGTCAGCCTACTAAAGGTCAGCTTACTACAAGTGGTTTCAATACTGTTTAACATTTTCATTAGTGTTGACAGGACAAAATGGACCCTCAGAAATCTCGCAGCTGTCACCAAATTGAGAGGATCAGGAAGCAGACTTCTACAAGATTGCCCTCCAGAGGGAACTTTATAAGCACAAGGAATGGGCTCACAAACTGTGAAATTCTACCGAGACAAATGAAAAGTCTTGCACTTGGGACAGAGTAAGTCTGCGTAAAAATACAGGGATTCAGCTGGCTAGAAATCAACTTTGCAGACGAGGATGCAAGCAGACCACAACTGAACGTGAAAAAAGAGGCTTGGCCAAATGCCTGCGAGAATTTCCCTCTGACATGTTCTGTGTTTCAACCATCCCACCTATGAAGTAGTCTGTGAAAAATCTGAATTTATTAATGCTTGTGGTTGGGGTTGCAAAAGGCAAAGGTGATCCAGTCCATGAAGCCCGGATGGATTTCTCAAAAGCTCTTAACAGTATACCTCAAGTCTTCATCAAGAGCTTTAAAGGGGCAGCTACATGTTTTACAAACCCTGCCTGCATGGCTCGTGTCCCGTGAGTCTAGGGAGCAGTAACATGACATCATGTAGAAGAGGCATGGGAAGTGAGCCAGAGGAAAGTCAAACTGTCCAAGTGTTCAACAGGCCTAGCTTCCCAACATGATACTGTTCTTTATCCGGATACCACTTCATTTGTTCAAAGTACAGCTTCATTTTACTCCAGTTTCGCCTAAGACTACCCAGAACCTCTGTAAATGCATCCTTTATACTGAACATGAGGAATATGCAATCATGTGTAGCTTAACAATCAATCTAAATTGAATAAACTATTATTCTGATGCATTGCGCTAGTTAGGAGCTTTGATTCAAAAGAAAAGGCAATTTTTCCACTTTAAAAAACCACATTTGTTTACCATTAGTTTTCTCTTTATTCTTGTTGTAATTATCTGTTTTGTTAACTAAACACCATTCAGCACCAATAATAAAAGACACAGAAGTTTCAACAGACAAAAGCTATTTTTGCACTTTATTTATGATTCATTCTCCATTCTCCTCATCAAATGAGACAGAACACCAAGGCATATGTGCAAAGATAATTAATATTTCATTATGCAGTAACAAAAAGTCAAGTAAAGTTGAGACCAACTTCTTTTAACATCTTAATTTAAAGACTTAAATTATAAATTATAATAAAAGGAAGTTATCAACAAAATTCCCACCATCTAGCACTAGTAAAAGCCCAGGTTACATGGATTTAAATCTCCAGAATATATGAATCTCCAAATTGATCTAAGTAACTGGAGGTCTAAGAGCTGCCACAGTGTATTGTCTTTCTACAACCATCATTAACTATTTCTGCCAGGGACTCCCCAATTATTTGGTGTCAGCCAAGAGAAATGACCAAGGATCATGTATTTCAGATTCAGGTTCTGAGGGAATAGTTGTCAATCACAGCCTCTTCTACATCTTTTTGTTTAGTAAATTTCTTTCACTCTATCCATCACTGTATCAAACTGCCTCCTCATGTAATTTGTCTCTTCTGCAACTCTTCCCACCTGTGCTATCATCATTTACCTACTTTCTAGTTGCTGTCAAAGAAATCAATTAAAATTAATGGCATCTCACTGAATAACACATGATCTCAGAAAAACTTACTAGTCAAATACTCAAAGTGGGTCCACTGTGGAGTATAAAGATATTCAAGATGTCTTATTTAGTTAGAAGTCATCACATTTCCTGCTGGAGATTGCTGTGGATTATATCATATAAACTATGTGTTGCACTCAATTTTTTATCTAAAGTAGTTAAAAGCTAACTCAGCTATTTTTAATTAACTTGCAGCATAAATATCCAGTGCTTGACCTATACATTATCCAAAAAACAATGTTCCTTGTTTCCATGGGATCTATCAAATCATAGGGAAGCAAAGGCCATAATACCTCAAAGATTATCAATTGCCCTCTCTCTGCAAGCCAAAAAAATTTGCTTCGAATACAAAAATTCCATCATTGTAGATGTTTGAAAGTACCTTAGGAAAAATGTGACCAGAGAATGCGACCTTATTCTGTTTTTCAGATTAACAATTGAATAGTTAAAATGAATCTCAAAACTTCTGCTAATCTAAATTCCTCTTCTGCAATGAAGTCATAATTACGAACAAGTTAAAAAATCCTAACACTGTATTATACAAAAATCTAGACACAGAACAAACTTTTACTTTATATTGCAAAAGTATATATATGGCAATAACTTAGGAAAACTGACATTGGGTAAGAACAGCTGGTAATGTGCATTAGAAATAACATAAAATTAAAAAGCCATCTAGTCCATTACTCCTTACAATGTTTTCTGGTTTTCTCAGGAAATGAAGTTGGGTGTTAAACGGCTTTCTTATCCAGAGAACAAGGAAGTGTTAATTCACAGAAGTAAGAGTAATAATTGGTTTTGATGTTATTTATTGTAGAATATGTTGCTAAATTTGTCTAAACAAAAACAGGGGTTTATGCAAAAATCAATTTCTGTATTCTTGTTGTATTTGCACATGACTAGTTCAAGTAAAATCATTTTATCTAAATGCTAGGAGTTAGCATAAATATTTTCAAGCAATTTTACTAGTATAGATCCAAATTTAATGCTCCTGTTTATTGCAAATACAGATGATGAACACCACTACTGCACATTTGCTGTTGCCTAAAATGAAACATTTAAAGTGCTTCAATCTATGAAGTATTTCTGGAACTAATCAATAACGAAATGGGAATTTTAAGAGGAGAGTTGACAGCCCTGGTAATTCACAGTTTTATGCATGAAGCTCTCTGTTTATAAATGTAATCATTTGCCTATTTTATTTATTGTGTACCTTCATTTCACTTTCAAATTTCTAGGCTTTTTTCCCAGAATGGTAATAGAATTTCTAAACATTTAAGATCTCTGGACCTGTCCTGAGTTTTACGACAACAAAATTTTGTAAAAATCACCTCCTCGTCCAGTTCTGTCCGGAGAATGAGAAGTCAGTATTCTAAAACAGTAATTCAGGACTAAATTAGCTGGACTATGAATGTGGTTAGAAAGTCTAAAGCATAGCAAAACTACTATATTTCCACAGGAAAAGAAGGGGTCCATGCAACTGTTATTCAACAGTTCCCTGAAATAATCAGATTAGAGTTATGAAGCAACTCCTCACAGAAATCTTTAACATAGAATCAAGAATAAATGAAAGCAGTTTTAGTATGAAAGAGGTTCTGAAAAATCTATCACCTGGCTGAAGTGTCTATTTACATTTAGAGGGGAAAAAGAAAGCAAGCAGAACTCAAGGTAGGCTCTGTTACCTGACTGTACAGAGGCTTCTTGTTTTTGTTATTCACTGAGGAGAGTTTTACTCCTCATAAGACCAGGTGTTTGTGCAAAGGACCAAGACTTTATGTTGAGCTCAGTAACATATTCTGAGAACAAGGAATGTGGATATTCTGCTCTCAGCTTTGCATATCTGGTATGTCTCCCCAAGATCAAAGCAGGCAATGGGCTTCGCATATGAGATCAGCACCAAGGTTAAAGGACAACCTAAAGACAGATGGGATTAAGCTGTGACTCTTAGCACTTCAGTCCTGTATCATACAGTCCTACTCAAAGTATTTTCTACCCTTTCACAGACACCAGATCTTGAAATCTGTTGGCAGGTCTCTTATGAAGAAAAGTCACGAGCAGAGTTGCATCTGGACCTCTGCTGAAAATCACATTGTTCAGCATCATCCAGTAGAAGTGGAAAGAAAATAAAGTGATAAATTTTTCTGGGACAGAATTTCTTGAGAACAACTTATTAGGTAGTTTAGGTAGCAAACATAAAAGCTGATTTGCTTAAAGACCTTACCTATGATACTGGTATGCCAAATTCAATATACTTAATTCAGTATTGAAAGTATTGCATGAAGGAAATTTAAAAAGTGCCAAACCTTGTTTATAGAATGATAGGCTCTCAAGTAGTTAGCATTGCTCAGGTGTTGAGCATACAGGCTTTAGGGTACACTTTGCAGTTTTATGAAAATGTCTACTCATTCCTGGCAGTATGACAATACAATGAATTATTAGGTAAAGACTGGCACTCATAAAAAAATTCCTATGGCTCTGTACAGATCTATGTTCCATGAGCAACTTGGCTGCTTTCTGTCCCTCTCTCTGCAAAAAAGTCCCAGTAAAACTTGAAAAAGAACAGGGAAGCACATCAAGAATTAACAAAGATGTGGGAGGTTTTACATACAAGCAGGTATTAAATGACTGGGTAATTTCAGAATGGAAAAGAGATGACTACAAAGATATGTCAGGAACTTAAAGAAAAAGAAACACACACAACAAAACTGTTTCAGAGAAAAGAAATATGGAATAATTTTTCACTGTTTCTTATACTACAAAGCTTAATAAACTCACCATGAGGTGTGCATAATGAAGAAAAAAATAACTGCACTTGCATCCAGGACACATTATATTGTGTCTCTGAAACAGAATATTGTAGATGTTAATTCCACATGGGTCCAAAAGGTAAACAAACCTATGACTGAGGCATCCATCAAGAGCTATTAAAGAGAAGCAGCCTCTGAGAAAAAAATCACTAAGAAAGAGAAAATATTTTAGAAGAAACTTAAATGCTTTTGCTTATTTAGCAAAATTCCATAAGCAGTCTCACAACAAAGATAACGCAGTAGATGTACATTTGTTCAAATCCAGAAAAGTTAACATGTATGTGTTGTTACTCAAAGTAGACATTAACTTGACAATTCATGAGCAAGAACACATATTAATCTTTGTTTAGCATCAAATATTTCTTAAATAGACTACTCAGGAAGTTTTAAAACACTATTAAAATTCCTTTCAAGAAATACATTTTTACCACATGTCTTAGTTTGGAAGAATTATAATCATAATGCAAAACAAATTTTGAAAAAATTACACTTTCTCCAAACATTTATTCATGATATAGTGGCAAACAGATTACTTGTTGGATGCCTACCATCTTAGGCACTCAGGTTCCCAATTCTTATACATAAAGAAGGCTTATATGGTTTTGCTCTCTAGGTCTGCACTATTTTGCATCTTCTTTTTAGACCTCTTTTGACCCAATATTGCACTATGTAAACCTCTGCTTTATTGCCTTTGTATGACACCTTATTTTTTACTACAGTCAAAATTGCATTTCCATATAAATCACTTGCTAACCTGCTTAAGATAAGATTTGACACTCTGTGAGCATGATGTGTTTAGAAAACCAGCTTGAGAATCTACTGACAGTTTAATTCTGTATATAACAAGGGCACAGGGGTATTTTGTTAACCTGTTCCCTTATTTCCTTTGGTAGAAAATGCTTAGGTTTTCTTGCTGGGGGTTTGGGAGAAGACTGGGGGTTTTTTAATATCCATCAGCATCCATAATACATTTGGAAAACTGCAAAAATGTTTTTAGGCTGCATATAGTATGATAGAATCATTTAGATTGGAAAAGACCTATAAAATCATAATTTCCAATTTTAATCCAGAACTGAAGAGTCCACACTAAACTATGTCCCTAAGTGTCACATCTACGCATCTTAGACAATATTCATCCAGCTAAATAAGGGCTGCAGTCACCAGAAGGAGTGGAGTCAGACAATTTCATCTATTCCATGATAGACAATTTTCTAAAATATATGCAACCCATACATACATAAATATTCCTACTGAATTCAACTCACATGTAACTCTCTAATGAACACATAAACAATACTATATGCAATTATGAGATGTTTATTTCTGAAGATTTGGAAAGCCATGTGTGATGAGAAGCAATTAGTCTCACAGTTTACAATATCACAGACCACTAAAATATCTTTAACTGGAGTAGTTGATATTCTTTCTGCCCTACCCATACAGTTGTCAATATTTATACCAAGTTTTAGCAGCTTAAATTCTGGCATGACACAGTCCTTACCTCTACACACATACAAATATTCTTAGTAGTGACAGGCTATTAGAAGCTACTTACAAGCATGTAGAGATCTGTGCTATACTAACCAAATGCTTGATGACAAGAGATTAAGACTTACTGAAATAAAATTTTAGAAAAACCCAAAAAAAAAAAAAAAAAAAA
>WBMY01008763.1:447-15525 GCA_013397315.1 Donacobius atricapilla
GTCTGAGACCCTGGCTGGGACCCCAGGAAAGCGCTCTCTTTGACCTTAGTCCATGGGAAAAACTTCCAACACTCATAGATGAATTGCAAACAACAAAGATTTAAAATAAATAGTGGTTTGGTTTGTCACAGGGTGAAAATTTGTAGTTTTGGGTTTTTAGTATGGAAGTAGATCAGAGCAAGATGGAGAATTTTGGGCATTGTCTCATGTTCTTCTTCTTCTTCGTCTACTCCATTTCCTGCTATGACAGTGGCAGAGAGACATTGGTAGAATGGATTTGATGCAGAAATTGTGTGTCTATAATAGGTAGTAGCTATTGGCACAAAACTGTAAATATAGTATGCTTTAAGAGTTAATTGGGTTAGAAACCTTTAAAAACAACCTTGGATCCTCTGTCTGTGTTCCTGTAGCTGCATTTTTTAGCATGCTAAGTTTGCTGTCAGACCTTGAGATAAGAAATAGTATAAACATATTTGAAGACTGAAACTCGAGGTTCTGCTCATCTTTTAATCCCTGTTACAGGACTTTGAGAGGACAAGACCCCTAATTAGGGGATTCCCAGAATGGAAATTCTGTCAATGGGTTAATGTGTTAAAAAGTGACACAAACTGAGGATCACATTTTTCAAAATAGGTTCTTGCAGAGAAAAGTATTTGTAGGAACTGAGTACCCCAAATCAGGTTAAAAATGCTACATATTTATCAAAAATGTCAGACAAAAGAAGAGACTAATATAGAAACAAAATGTACTGATCAAACATAGTAGCAGGAGAGTCCAGAGTATTACAAGTATTCATTCACAGGAAAAATGTCAGTTTCCTGATAAATGGAATGATCATCACTACATTCCAGCAGCACTTCAGAACACTGCACTCAACTGTACATTGCTAAATCTTATATGGGGAATAAAACACAATAATTACAAAAGATTTACTGGGACTGTGCTATCTAGTAGTAGTTCAACAAAATAAGCTTAGGAAATCAATTCCATTTCCAAAAACACAGTCTGTACCATATGTGTGCTGATAAAACTTGTTGTGGGGATACTTAAAGGAGTTCTCCAATTACACACACAGTATTAACAAATTTTGACCTGTATATCTCCATTCTTCAATCAAGCAGAACAGGGAAGACATTTCAAAATTAAATATAATAGGGAATAGGCAGGGAATATCCAGACATGCTGACTATTAGAGTAAGCTTTTTGTGCAGGAAGTAGAAACTGGGGCTAAACACTGACCAAGAAGAAACAAGAACAGCGACATACTGTCCATCAAATGATCTTCTCTGTCTTGGAATGTGTATCAGGCAGAATGACCTCAGCGAAGAAAAAGGGTATATGATTGTGTCATTGCAGGCTGGAGGAGCGATTTAAAGCAAATTAGGCAATCTTATTTTCAGGGATTCTTAATCAATGATTCTTACGTCAACTGACAACTCTACAGCACTAATAAAAAGTGTTCTTTTAACAAAATGTTTTCAAGTTAATATCCACTATCAGTTGTTAGAATCTGGAAAACAGAACATGTCAATGATAAGGTGCAGCACGTTTACTATACCTCAGCTCCACCCATCCATTTCGGTTCATCAGGAAATTCAGCACATAGGATATCTTCTGACTGGTTAGTTCCTAATACATGATAATACAGCTTTTGATGCAGATTAGTGGAGGTCTCAGTGCCTAGTGAAATGCAGATATTTAAATCAGTTAGTTCTCAAAAAAATGCAACAATCATATGAAACCCTTAGAAAGTTCTGTATCTCTTTGTATATAAAAGAAATTCAGAAGAGACAACTTGGAATGGTTCCAAGCTACAATCATTCCCCTCCAAACAAACATCCTCCTACAGAACAAGATAAAACTTCATACTGAAAACCTGTTTAAACAGTAACCCCTTCCTTTTATTGTTGATAATACCTTCTTCAAATTTGAAAATTTATCATTTCAAGCTTTGCTCTCTAGAAATAAAAGCAAGCGAAGCAAAGAAAAACAAGAGTCCCTGCCACCCATTAATGACATTTTCATTTCCATTTCACCCAGAGCAACTAAGGGGAGATCTATTGCTAATTAACGTTCCTAGAAACCTTCATACTTCCATTTGCTGAAAATGTAAAAGTGATGTATTTTGAAGCAGTGCATGAGGTGCCACTTGATATATGTATATTTTAAATTTCATTCTTGCAACATTTTCCAACACTTCAGCTTTTGAACTACAAACAGGAGGTAAAAAAAACCCTAAACTAAACAAGGTTGGTTATCTATCTTGCAAGTCTGGCAAAATTATAGGCTTCAAAAGCAAATACTGAGGCAAAATTCAGGCACTCTCCAGTTTAACAAAGAGTACATCTCCACAAGAAACTTTTCAGGAGCTCTGCCTTATAATAAAAGCTGCTAAATACCTTCCCCACTAACGCTCCTCTGCAATTTATTCCACTCTGTAATGTGCTCCTTGAATTTTGCTAGCATAAACATTTCATTTTGCTTTGCCATGAAGCACACATGAATTAATCTGTTTGAACAGCAAAAACCTTAGGCCTTACATTGCTATTCATCAGGTCAATCTCCCAAAGCAGTTTATCTATGCCCACACAAATGCATAAGGGGAGAAAGATCTAAGTATGCTGCCACTAGACATCAAATTCTAGCCAACACCATCAACAATATGGAACCTAAGCATACCATCCCAGAGAAAAAGAAAAGGAGCAGCAAATTTCCATGAGAAAAAGAGGGGCAGACAGACAAGAAGTGACTCACACTAACTGAACATAGGCTTTGGCCATACAAGACAACTGCACAACCAATACAGCTACTTATTTCACTATAGATTTGTAGAGCTAATTATTTGTTGCACCAATTCACTGCAAAAGTGATTTTGCTTTCCACATAGCATGCAAGTGGAACTGTCATACCTACCATCACTTTTCCCATCTTGTTTCGGGTAGCAGTTATAGAACATGCCTTTTCCATCATGGGTCCATGCCATGCAACTGAATTTAACTCTCTCCAGTGTATCAGGGAGTTCCTCAGGACCTTCTACTTTCATA
The DNA here is from genome assembly GCA_013397315.1 of Donacobius atricapilla. Classification (NCBI taxonomy): domain Eukaryota; kingdom Metazoa; phylum Chordata; class Aves; order Passeriformes; family Mimidae; genus Donacobius; species Donacobius atricapilla. The sequence continues at coordinate 3,492 of WBMY01008763.1, forward strand.
AACTTGATAGTAATCCAATCAGAGCCACTAGAACTTAGGCCATATGCAAAGTATTCACCATCTTCACTGAATGCATAACCTTGGAAATCAGAAACAAACAAAATGAAAAGAGATTAAATTGGGATACTAGCTAAAGGAACTGTTCACCAAACACTGAGGAGGTTTATTTCCTAAAAATCAGTGCAAGATACTACATCTGGTATCATTTGGGATTCACAGCACCTTTTCAGTCTCTGTGGACTTCTCTATTAATTCACAGATCCAATTTTAGGTGCAGATACTCAATAAGTGTATCCAAGTTCAGTAACGTAACTTATGCCCAACATCTGAATTATGGTTTGAATCATACTTCTTCTACTGCCCTGAGCTTGGCAGGAAGAGCTAGAAAATGAAAATGAACGTAGGTAGAGAACTTGAGTGAAATTTTAAGAGAGAAACAGTATCAAAGAAGTCAACAGAGATACAAGCTATGTATCCTGGAATAGTTTAAGTACCACTTTAAAAATGGAGTCACTGAAAACTCAAGCCTTTAAAACTCTGAAAACTGAAGTAACTGGGAAACTTTGCCACTAGCATGCAAATGGTTAACTACCAGTATGCTCAGCTAAGACCTGTGATATATATTTCACTTCATCCAAACAGTGAGGAAAAAAGAGCTTCCATTGTAGTTGATAAAGATCAAATTCATGCTTGCAAATCAAGTCAGGTGAAGAGACTGAATTATCATGGGCCTGTACAGACCTGCAAGTATCTACCAGAAGACAACCTAAGAAAAAGTTGCATTTCATAGACATGATAGTTTTGAGAGGCACTAAATCTCATCGAGTGCCACACTGAGTTGTTTCTTGAACACTTCCAGGGAGAAATTTCTTGCTGATGAATAAATTGGTATTTGATGTACTTGATTGGCTTCTACCAAGAACTTAGTTGACATTTTCATGGAATTATGTATTACACTCCAAGCATTGTTCCCAAGATGTCATCCTGAGCTCACGAGTTCACCTCATCCACTCCTCCATAAATGAGGTTAGGATTGTTTGTCCCCTGTGCATCACTTAATTTATCTGCACAGAGACTTTTACCTGTTAATTTATTGACCACTTATTATTATTAAGGTCTTCCTGCAACTCTTCAGTCATTCTTCAGCCAGAAGTAACTTTGTACTGTCACCAGAATTTGTTACCTCACTGCTCACTCCTTTTTCTAGAATGTTCAGCATATGAACACTACAAATCCTAGTACAGTCCCTGACAGGACTTTACTGGTGATTTCCACTTCACAGCCCATCAGTTCTTCCTTTCCCTGCCCTTAAATCAATTATTAATCAACAGAGGAGCTTTTCCTCTTGTTACACAGTTGTTGGCTTTCTAAGTGCATTTGGAAGGAGACTATGCTGTAAGACTTCTAGAAATACACAGAGAATATATGAATATAATATACACAGATTAAGGCAGGACTTCTCCATAAAAAAGCCATATTAATTCTTTGCAACTAGGTCACTTTTAAAGAAACATTCACTTATTCTGTTCTGTTTTTATTAACTGTCCTTGAACAGACTTAGAGGATTTTTAGGTCCAAGAGTCTGCCTTCTACAAATGAGCAACTAGGGAGTGTGAAAATGGACAGCTAAGAGAAGTTACAGCCCTAGTGAACACAGACAATTTTGCGATCACAGATCACCACATCCCCACAGATCATCACAATTGTGTTCCTTCACAGTCTTTAACTCGTGTTAAAGATGCAAAATACAATTTAAAAAGAACTAATCAATATAAATACATAAACTTCTTTCCTTGCTGTGGACAGCCTCAAGACCTGCTCATATTTCACTGGAAACCTGTTACAGAGTTGTGAAAAAAAGCACTGGGAAACTGAACCAAGTTAATTGTGGAAAAAAATGTTGATTTACAAGTGTTCTTCTGAAACACCACACATATCCACATAGGGCTATTGTAATTACTTTAATTAAATTTTCAACTTCTGCTGAAGACTGAGACTTACTCAGCAGGAACTGCTGTCTCACTAACCTCGTAAGGCCACAGTGCCATCATCAGAAAGCTTATTTGGATCAAGAAAAACTTTGGCATCGGCATCCAAGGAGTCTTGTACATATAAAACTCGCTGATTCTGGAGCCCTGTATTGTAGAAGTGAAAATACCTAGAAGAACACAAGAGGGGAAAATTAAGTAGAAGAACAGTGATTTTCAGTTAGGCAAGCACAAAAAACTTGTAAGAGGTTGTCATGAAGTGAATGAAAGACAGATGAACAGGTTAGGGAAACACAAGTTTCACAGTAGGGTTGGCGTCATGGCTAGGATGCATCCAAAATATCCTTTACAAATAAAAGCTGCCTTTGCCACAGTGCATTTCAAAGAATTCTAAGTATACTACAAACTCCACATAATTGTCTATGTTAAACATCTCTGGCAGCTGCAGCATTTCTCTGTTACAAGTACTGGCACAGGTTCCCATCCCTTATGTTCTCAGCTTTGCCATTCATACAGCTGGTATCAATCCATACTGGGTGACAGACTTATGTTCAAATGAAACAGAACCAAAACTGTTTCAATGTCCCTACAAATGTGTGTTTGAAAAATTCACAGGAACAATTACAGAGTTGTCTTTAGTGAGTGATACTCTTCACACTACAGGGCTCAAAAAAATTAAGAGCCATATTCATGGAACTTTACTACACAAACACAACTGTAGTGCCTGGGTTTTTTCATGATGAAGACCAATTCATTGTCTCTTCCAGTAATCTGAAGGTCTAAGAGATTTAAGTCCCTTTACTCCCGTTGTCTAGAAGCTTGCTAATGTTTCTAAAAGAGGTCACATTAAATTCAGTAGCAGCTGCAGTCTCCAGACATTGGGTAAGACACAGAAACACCATCTCTTCACCTAACCACAGAATTAAAACTGCGGGATATGAGTAGGTTAGGCAGTGGAATATAGCAGGATTTCTTTGTTCCTAAGAAAACAGATCTTTTTCCATCAGATGCTTTAAGTCCGCCGAATGATTTTCCCCATATACCCTGCAGCTTCAGGAATGCTTTTTCACAAGGGAATTCCTACTGCTTTTCACTGTCTGTGACTAAACAAAAAAGCCTACCAGCTGCTCAAAGAATGACCAATGTAAGAGCAGTGTTCTAACAAATATGTGGAATAGAAGACACATCATGGGCTTATATTGTTTTCAGACAATGTGCCTTTAACAATACTGACAGTGACCAAGCCTTTCTTAAAGGAACTCCTCAAAGCATTACTTTTACAACAATTATTCTGCAAAACCGTCTGAGTTCTGATAAACTCACAAATTCTTCTTCTTATAGAAGGAAACAACAACAAAAGAATAAGATAATATGACTGGGAACTGGAGAGAGTGAAGCACCTTGTGCTCTGCATCACACAACCAGACGTTAACATTGGCTTAGTTTTCTTACTTCCCAACTATAAAGAAATAAATACAAATATAATTTATAGTTTGTTTTCCTACTTAGTAGTTGCTTCTGACTTGCTTCACATTTATCACCATCTCCAAAGACATTCCTCACATACCTTTTTCCTTTCTTGAAGTGGCAGCTGTACTTAGGATAATCATAGAGTTCAGTCATTCGTTCCTTGAACAGTCCTCTGACAGGACACTGCTCGAGGAAGGGTATTGTGAGCTTGTTCTGAGCTTCCACAAACGCCTGAAAGAAAACAATCAAAAAGTATAAAGTCAAGCAGAAATGCCTATATTCGACAGAAAACATTTTCAGAAGCAATCCATCACAGACATCTTTTCCCCCATATGCAGCGTCACACATGAAGAATCCTACATGCTTATTTGAATTATGCCACAATTCTTTAATAAGACTCAACTTATATCCTGAATAATGAGTCTCCAGGGCATACACTGGGGTAACTAGCAAAAAGACAGTTCTGCCTTTCCTCCTAAAAAAAACCAAAACAAAATCCCAACAACCAAAGAAAACCCTAAACAAACAAAAAACCAAACATATAAACACCCCCCAAAACTAAAGTAACAACCTCCAAACGCACACCATACTTTTAAAAACTTTCATATTTGTCTAAATGACAAATATTTGCCACAGACTGCACAATTATTTCAGGAGCTGGGAAGAGCTTTAAGATGACACAAAATGACACAGGCATCATCTGCTCATATTATGAACACAGAATTAGTCCCAGGCAGTATTTCATGAGAAGCCCAAAGTACTGTTCACAGATCAGTTCTTACGAAAAAAATATTAATCTCGGGAAACCTTGGGAAGCCTGGTTTCTTTAAAATACTCCAGCTCCCTGTCAAAAACACGTAACGACAGTGATCAAAACCATTACCACTCCAGCTGTTTGCTGCAGGCATGGAAAACCTGGTGCTCTGTTTGTGTTTCATCATCCCTATTTATAACATGGTACATTAACACAAAACTAATACCTAAGCACCTTAAGGTGAATCACAGCTGCTGACAAGCAGACGTGCAGTCTTTTCTGTCTCTAAAATGAAGCAGGTAGGACAGGACACCCTGTGTGTGGCTGTAACTCACAGGCAAATGTTGCGGTGGTAGCTACAGGGTCACCCTCAGACTCCAGGCTCTCTCCTTCAGCACGGGATAATCCCATCTACTCATCTCTTCCTTACATGGAGCTCTTTCCCAGAAGAGGTTTGAAAGAGCCTATTATTCCTACCTGTCCTGGATCTGTCATAGGGCAATCAGATCAACACATTGTAACATCTGAGTTACACTTCACTGCAGGGCTTGACCCATAGGAACAGCAGGGCTACAATCCACACTGCACAACTTGTGCTTCACAGATCTTCAGAAAAGCCAGCTGCTGTACAGGCAGAGTACCTGGCACACACCTACCAGTTGCTATCAGTGTTTAGTCACGTATCAATTCTTCAAGTGAAGAATTAATATGTGCACAGTACATCCCACTGGTAAGTCATGCAGCCTCCACATTGTATCGCTATAACAGTCCCCCCCATCAGATGGTGAAAGAACTTAATCAAATCTACTCAAGAATTATGTGTGTCTGAATTGGTTTTCTCTAAATGGAAACACATGAATTTCAAAGACCACATACGGAACTATGGACCATAGATTCTACACAAGTAAACTAACTTCTCTCAGTCCTGTGACATTTTCAGAGAAACGATGGCTTATAAAAACATGTGTAAAACCATCCAATGTACTGGACAGCCAAAAGCACTTTCCAGTCGCATGTAGAGAACAGAAACTGGCACACATCTTTGTTTCATCCATCAATAACATGACCAAAATGACAACATTGCTGCAAGAGCACACTAGAACTGTGTGTTACCCACTTTTAACTGCATAGACACATCTTACCACATCCTCTTTCATAAGTGATATTCAAAGAATGTTGCGGTGTGTTTTTATTGTATTTTCAATTGCAGCTCAGTTTCAATGGTCTGTTCTACAACCAGTCCCCATTTTGTATTGTTATATTTTATCCCTAATGGATTGTTCCTTTCTCCTTGTATTGTTGGTTTTGCCCTGGTTGTCTATCTTCCTTAGACTTTCCCTTCCCTCCTCCTCCAGAATTGTCAATCCTTCCCTAACCCTGCCCCCTTTTCCAGACTGTTCCCTATCAGTCCCCTAACCTTCGACACCCTAGCGGTTAGTTTAGACTGTTCCCTCCCCTTGTGTTCTTTCCTCGGTCTATGTATTGTACTCCCCGCCTTACGTTCCCCCCCATGTAACCCTTATTGGTTGTAAATTGTATCCTCTCCCAAGACCTCCCCCACTTATAAGCCTCTGCGAGGCCAGGTTCTGTGCCTTTTTCTGTCCTTGACCTTCCGGGGAATAAACACCTTTGGAAATCACACAGGCGGTCTCTCCCTGTCCCTTGCCCCTGCCCTCGGTGCAACTTCCACTTGTGCCGTGGCCGCTTTGTGCTGCGGCCACAGCCGCACCTGGGATCGCGTTAGCCCTCCAGGGCTCGGCCCGCTCCTCAGTGACGGTGCCGGGAGCTAGCTGGGCTGAAGGACTCCAGCATCACACCAAACGAAGTAACAGAGACTTCTCCTTACAAGCATTTGTTGCCCAAGAGCATACTTACAGACTGATTATTGCACTCACAACCATATCACTGCTAATTTTTCTTTTACAGGAACTTAATATATTAATTTTCTCATTTCCGATTAGTATGCACCAAAGATTCCAAGATTATTTGTAAAAGGAATGCCACAGCTGTATAAAAAAGGAACAAGGAATTACAGATTTTTCAAAGAGTTTTATGGAAAAGAATACAGTCCAGTTTGGAAACTTTCTGTTTCCACACTTTTGAGCATGAGGTTGCACTCACATTTAAAAAGCAATCTACAACTGAAATATTGCTCTAGATAAAGTACAGGAAGATATGTCAGCAGAAACTCTCACAGTAAACAACTCCATCCACCAAGCTGACCTAAACAGATGCCACCCAGGCTACAAGACTAACAGGAACTGTACGCCTTCGTGAACCTAGAGATAAAGATTTTTTATTGTACCTGTAGATATCTGCATCTGACAATGTATCATAAGCCTTGACCCAGGACAGACTTTGACAGCAGAAGAAAGGACAGACTAAGGGTCCAAGTAAGGCAACTTTTTATGGCTTTTTTGGAAAATAAGGTAATTTGAAAAGCAAAACAAGTTCTAAAGCATTGTACTAAGAATAGAGATGGTCTACTTGAGGCTGAAGCGTCTGGCCAGTAAGTAGACAAATTGTTATTCTATAACAATAGTCAAACTAAATTTCATCTAAGCAACACATGCCAGAAATTCTCCTTAACCATGCTTTTTTACAACCTTTCTACATTCTACTAAGCTACTCTATCAAGATAATTATTCCACTGACAGTATACTTTCCAAGAAAAAGCCTCAGAATAGAAACTGTTTTAACATGACCAGTCCTTGTTATTACTCTGCAAAGCACTGACAGTTCATTTACATATATATGCATATATTCAGTCAAGGGTAGTTCAGTGCAACTCCTACAAGAGAGCTACAGTATCTTTCCTAAGTGTTAAAAAACCAGTTTATCAGAGTTCTTGTGACTTGCCCGTGAGCATTTACTTTTTTAGTGTTTAACAAAAGAATATTCAAGGTGCAATTGGAAAATTTATCAAAATGTGAACATAGCAGTGGTCTATCTTAACTACAAATCCATTTAATTGTACATTTGAGAGTTTCAGTTCTAGTCCTAATTCAAATACATGTTCAGAGTCGTACAACCCAACCCCACTTGATCCCTGCTTTTTCATCACTTGTCCATCCCTCATGTCTGGAACAAGCTCAGCATTACTGCCCACACTGTCAGTGAGTTAAGGTACTGTGTATGACTGACATAGCAGCAAAAAGCTTTGCTGTAGTCTAAAAATGAGCTTACTTCCCACAAAGTGTTAAAACAAACCACGAAGTTGAAAGTCCAACTAAGCCAAAGCCAAGACAACAGTGAAAGTGTGGTGTTGCAGTTGTGGCCTATGTCATTGCCAGAAGGGTTTCACCAGTGTTGCACATTTCAGCTATGACTGGGATGTTTCCTCAACCTGTCGTAGAAGTCAACGGCTGAACAGCAGCAGAGCATGAACTCGCATTCTGCTTTTCCTTTCCCCAAAATGAGAGAGGAACTTCCCCACCCGACCAAGGATTCATTTTTATTTATGTATCTGGAGGAGGGAGTTTGTTTGCTTATAGCTGCCTTTGACTGCTCCAACAAAGCACACACATGGAAAAAGAAAGAGATACAGCAAAGCACATAGATTGTGAACATGGAAGTGCATACTTCTTGAACAACAGCTTTTCCACAAGAGATTGAGGATGTGACTTAATGATTGGCTTTATCAGCTCCAAGAATGTGCATTGGACCTGCTTAGCCAGCTGCAGATTTCAGAAATCTTTTTTGTAGCAGATAAATGGTAAGATCATCTTTGTGACCTGGCTGGAACATTTCTAGATATATTTGACTTTCACCTGAAGTAGACTGTGGGTGGCTAAAAAAGGAAAGATCCCATTCTTGGACCATCTTAGATCCAACTATCATGTGGCCTTGGGATGACCTAGGTTAGGCATGTACGTCAACAAAAAACTAATTCACAAAAGTGTTCCCTCCCAGGACATCACCTTGTGATGGTTCTACCTATGCAAGGGAGTGACGGAAGCACTCATGTCAGTGTAAGGAGAGAGAAGGCAGAGAAAAACCAAGCAACTTCTTGACTTAATGGAAACCTGCAAACAATAGTGGATCAGGTACAGTACCATCTGCACTCTACATACACTGCAAGAATACCTGATTTAGCCAATTACAAAAAAATGTTCTGCCACCCTTCTGTGTTCACTTGTTTATAAACTGCTAGCTATCAAGAGGCCACATAATCATTTGGACTAGTCACAGAAAATAATTTTTTTTTTTTTTAAACTCATAGCTGTTGTGAGTACTTTCCTTCATCCCATTCCCTTTAGCTCTACAGTAGACATAGGGTGAAACCACCATGGACATTTCAGAGTTAAAACCAACCTCACATAGCTTTGCTTCTTTCTCCATGCTTCAGGGAATAGCAAACTTTATGTTCCACTGACTCAATACAGAAACTAAGTGAAGCCTACTAATTTATTTTCTGTAAGCACACCAATGTTTGACATGCCTATTCCTGCTACACCTAGAAAAGCAGAATTCCAACATATTTGCATATCTATTTGACAGCATTTTTTTCTGACTTTTGTGAAAGAGGTAAACCAGAAAAACATTTTAATTCCCTTAGTTCAGTAACTCCTGAAACTTTGGAATATGATATACTTGCATACTTACACAGGAACTCTATCCACTCCTTTTGTCATACTGCTACTATTGCAATTTTGCACTGCAAAATTCTGCCAAGGTGAGTGCTTTTTCAAGTGTAGGCAAGTAAGATGTAATGACCTTTATTCCACCAATATGACAACTTGTATCTGGGCTGCTGCACTTTTGCAAGGTTGTTATAATTCCCTATTCCTTATTCTGCCTCCTATATAAACTGCAAGATTTAGAGAACGTGATTCACTGTCCTCACCCAACCTGGTCACAGTATGTGGCTACAGTATTGAATATAGGGACACAAGAAATTAGGTCTTTGCATTTTCTCAATCCTTAATCTTTCACAGGATCCCAAGAAACACTTTAATAACTGTCTGTAAGGCATGCCTAAAAGAAAAACATAACCATACCTCCCACACATACATTCTTTTCAATTTGGCACAAAATTATCCTGTGTTTACTTCTCCCAACTTTCTAAATAGTTCATTTTCAATATTAATCTCCATGGCAGAGTTTTTCACTAAAACATGATCCCAAATCAACCTTTTTAATCTACAGGAGTATTTATATATACTGATAGATTTGTAAGTAAGGAATCAGTTCCTAACTGCATCCATTTTATCTTGCTCTTGACAGTTACTGAAAGCTCTATTTGACCAGTCTCAGGTTCATGAAAATGTATAAGGCAAGCACATTTGCAGAAGAACCTAGAAGGAATCTCACTAATGGAAAGCCACACTGTTAGATATTTTTGAACTGAAATCATACCCTTCATCAACTTCCTGACACAATCATGCATAGAGGGTAGAAACCAGTGTTTTGGATCTGAAACTACAATTATCACTAAGTTAGTAGCCAGTGCAGAGGAAACTCCCTCCACACTGTCACCTATCACTTTTCTGGCCATCATCCCTGCAACTCCCTATGCCATGACTATCAGAGGAACTGGCTCACAGTCATTATTCTTCATGATTCTCCCTCAGTGAAAGACCGGTTCCAGCAGCACATTCTCGCTATACCAGACTGTAGGCTGAAAACATTACAACACCTGCAATCTGTAATAACAGACACTAACAAAACCTAACTTTGTGGAGATAGTTAAGCCCCAGGAGGCTATGGAGCCTGACCGTGGCGAGGACACTCTCCCCTGGAGAGAATGCAGTCCCAAGGCTTCAGGGCTGTGGTAAGCCCCCTAGAGAAGAAACCTTAGGTGACTGCTCTCTCCCACAGTGATAAGGTGTGTTCCCCCCCCATAAAGCTTTATTAGTACCAGGTTAATTGGTTGTACCTCACTGGTTCTTCCCCTCCTTCCTCCTCTTTACCCCAGTTAATTGGTCTGATTTTGATCCTTCCCCTGGTTGTTTCATTTTTCAATCCCTACCCCGACTGACCAAGTCATGTAACTAACTCTGTGTCGCCCGAATAGAGCTGCTTTCGCAAGAGAGCTAACGCACTCCAGCTGCTTGGATGTGCCTGTGCCCCCCAGAACATCCTTCTCAGGACGCTTCCAAGGAAGGTCACGCCACTCCTAACCACAGGCGGACGGCCGCAACATAATTTCAGGGGCAAAGTGCTTTTGGTTTTGCTGTTAAAAAGGAGTAAAAAATGTACTCACATACTTTGTCAGTTTTTGAAGAAAGCAAGCCCAAGTTTTCCTTCTACTCTTTCCTAACTATTTTATTGTGGCAATTTTAGATTTTAGATGTACTTAGGACAGTGGACAAAGCACCGTAAAACTTTAATGTTTCTCTTCAGTATGACACCACCACCTTGAGCATTCGAACTGGCCAAGAAAAATGGGTGCAAGATAAGCACGGGTTTAGTTTTAAAAATTCTGTGATCTAAGTTATTGCAAGTGTTCCAGACTTTCATAGAACTATACAATGGTTTAGGAAGGAAAGGACCTTGAAGATCACTTAGTTCAATGCCCCTACCATGGGCTGGGACATTTGACAGTAAACCAGGTTGCTCAAAGCCCCATTCAACCTTTCCCCCATTAAAACACAGGGCCAAAACAATGGCATTGCTGTTGGTGCCATGAGATACCAAATGAACTCCACCTTCGTTCACTATGTAAATTTTCAAAAAAATATTGGCAAGTTCTTCAAAAGCAGAGTATCAGTGCATCTGGTTTATAAAAGAGAACGATGTGAAAACAGCCATTCCCATGCAAAGAAAGGTTACCTTCGTCTGTTCACTGTCGGGATCTTCAAGCCAGCAGTACGGATCGCTGATTTTACATCCATGGTAATCCGACACCTGAATTTATAAAAGACAGTGATTTTGAAAAAGAAGTGCACACAAGTAAACTCTATCCATCAAGGAATGATAGTCAACACGATGAAAGGCATTTGGAATTTCCTGGCTAAGTAGCAAAGAGAGAACCAACACTCTTGCTCCCAGGCAGTTACCAGTACAACCATTCCTTGGTGATGGCACCACAGCAGCAGAGTAGTTCTCAGAAAAAAACACAGAGCACCAGAAAAATGGTGAAATGCACATAAATCCCTTCCACAAAACAGATTAGTGAGCAAAAAAGAAGCCCCACCAACCAAACCAAGACCCTTAAGGTTTTCAAGCCAAATTATAAAACCTGATTACTGGATGTACCCAAAATATGGTTCTTAGTTACACAAATGGTCTCTGGTTTGGCCCTCCCTAGTACTGCTGCCCACAAATATGTGCATAATGTATATATATAAAAATTATAATTTTAAAAAATCAAAAGCCCCCCCGCCAAAAGCAACAAACAAGCAAAACAAATAAACCACAAAGATTAATCCACGTGGTTGAATTTACTTGCTTCCTTCCTCCAGAACACAAAAAGGACTAGATACCTGCTACTAAGGCACAGTTCAGCCTTTCAGTCAAGTAGGAAAGTAAATATTTCAGAATGTTTTCCAGCTTTGGCTGGAAACTGGCAAACAGTTTGTTCTAAATACAGTGTAAATCCTTCCTGGCCGGTGCACAGTGCTTTGAGGAAGGAAAAGAAAATTGAACCCATTTTAGCCAAACTTACACTGTAATCCCTTGTGTATCCAGACACGGTGGAAACACAGGGAGATGGGACTATGTTACAGATGTGCCATCCTATATAAATAGACTGTTTGTTCCTCTGCTGGCGCTGCTGTAGCCCGGGCGGAGGCCTGGGTTTCCCTGACACATGCACCGGTACGGAAGCTCCGGGATGCGCCGTGCGGCCGCCACTCCCGCACCCGCGGTCCTGCCGCTC